>JBAMIE010034552.1:4252-18838 GCA_037177295.1 Kaempferia parviflora
AATACAATGGCAAGAATTTGTTCAATCTGCTCCTCAATTTCACCTAGAATGCGATTCTAATACAATTCCAAAGATACACAAGTCAGGAAACATGCATCGCATTGATGATTATTGCTCTGAAAACTACTGATCAGAATAAAAATACCACCAATACAACACAGCAAACATTGTACAGTTGTACCATGACAGTAATTTTAAGCAAGCTAATATCACACTTGTAGTCTGAAGAAGAAAAGTAGGAAGATGCCATTACTACACAGAGAGCATAGCTATAATACCCTTATTCTTTAAAAAAACTTAGGGAGTGTTTAGTTTGAGCCATTTTCCTTTTCATTTTCTAGAAAACCGCATTTTTTCCATTTTTTTGAAAAATGACTGTTAGATATTTACTAGTATTCCAAAAAAGGCTATCTCTTTTTTTAGAAAACAGATGTGGAAAATGCAAACCAAACACTATTTTCCAGAAAACCACATTTACTCAAAAAATAAAACTAGAAAACGCTCAAACCAAACGCTACCTTAATATCTCACTTGTAATGTTGTCAAGATAATGTACTAATATATGGCAACTACAACTTGTGCCTTTTCAGCTCCCATAGGAAACAAAGTTGATATAAATTAATTATGTTTCAGTTACCATAAGTGATGTGAAAAACACAGTAGACCATTTGATCTTACTATTTTGAAGAAATATCATAAGATCCCATAGTGAAAATTACCAAAGCATTATTAGAACACGTATGTGTGTGATAGTACAGCTTAAAAATAAAATTTAAAAAAAAAAAAAAAAACTAGTATATCCATATGAAGTTGGAATCTTTAACAATATAGAAAAGGAAATCATTTTGCATCTGATAAATGCATCTATCTAATCAATATACTTTTGGATGGTTCCTGCTTTTCTCCATTTTTGAAGGAAAAGTTCCTGCTATGGAATTAGAGATACTATAGGAAACAATGAAATCTCAAGTCAAAAATAAATAAATTGATTAATTAGAAAACAAAATAAAGTACCTCTTGATGGCTTAGTGAGTTCTTATTGCGCCTCTTCAAAATTACAGGTAGCAGAAGATCATGAACCAAAGTGAGACAGTCAGCTGTAGGAGTTGCTACATCCATAATATAATAAAGGTACCTGACACAATTCAATCCCAGTTAAGCAATGGTTAGTCATAATGGACCACCACATGAAATCCTACATAATAATAATACCTTCAACCAATTAAAATTTTCATAAGAACTATGTAGCTTTCCTCAAGAGAAAAAGCATAAATGAGTCAACATGAAACACTAATAATGCAAAGTCAAGATGCATGTTTTTTTCTACAAGAGCTTTCAATCAAGTACCGTAATTTTGTGTAAGAATCTGAAACCCCATAGTAGGAGGCAAATTCTGTCAGTAACCATTTCCACGATCCATGTAACAGTAAACTCCTTTGCTGGAAGTGTTGGACTTTCATTGCAACTTCAAGGACAACATCATATGCGACTGTTTCTGCAACAGAACCACACTGCAAAATACATGTCAAATCCATCACAATTGGTAACTGAAGGGAATAAACACATGCAAATAACAATTGCATTGAACTAATGTGGTGGATGTGATAAATCAAAGCCTAATTAATTAGAACTCTGCAGACTCTCAGCAAAAGAGCCATAAGCATAGTGAATTATATTTATACATCTAGTACCACAATACACACAAGCAAATCATCACTTTGCATCTTATTATCTCTAACTGAAACACCATCCTTTGGCCGTATGCATGGCCTACCAAGAATCTCCTCTATTTAAATGATAAGCAAAAGTTCCATTATTAAAAGGTTTTTATTGTCCCCTTCCAAGTCAAGCAAACAGTTAAAGGAGAGACATGAGAAAGATCATTTCATCATCCCTCTATTATCTTTGATGTATTACCATCACCTCTCGATCACATGGATGGTATGTATCAAATTTTCAAAAACATAAGTGGGATTGGCAAGATCAGAATCGATATAAAAAATCAAAATTAATAATAATAGTTACTGATGATACAACAAAAGGTATTTAAAAAATCTAAAAAACATGGATCCTATATTTGATTAAATAATCATATTACAGATTGCAAAGTCTTTGTTTAGATCAATTTAATTAATTTTAGTTCTATTTAATTAAATCAATTTTCAAATCTGATTAAAATCAATTTTGAATAATTCAATTAAAGTAATTTATTTATATTAGATATAAAATCCAATTTAAATTGATTCAACAGTAGTTAGATTAATTAATTTAAAATCTGGTTTAATTTAGCCAGTTTAATAAAATCCATAAACTTAATTTATTAATCCAAAGTCTATAATTTAATTCAATTAATACATTATTTAAACTGAATTGACTTAATTAATAAAATTTTAGAATTATGAATATATTAATTAAACTTAAACCAAATTTTAATCATTTTAATTATTTAAATTAAATGATATTAGTTAAGCTATTTATTAAATTGATTAACTAGTGCAAACTATTAAATATTATTAGTTATTAATTTTAGGAAAAATTAATCAAATTTTAAATTATTAATGATAATTAAAATTCATAACTATTACATTTAATTGTTAATTAAATTACTTTGGCAATGTGTCCATTTGTTCTCTAATCATGTAGGTGTGCTAAAAAAAATTTTTTAAAGTTGACATCAAATATCCAGCTCTTCGAACTAACTAATACTCGGTGACGGCCCCATGCAACAATGCTCTCACATTGTTGTGCTAGATGAAGATGACAACAACAAAAAATGTAGGTGTGCTAGATGAAGAAGACAAACTCCTCTCACAAAAATCTTCATCCTAGAACATGCTCAAGAACAAGCATAGTCATCTTCTCTCACACATGGTTGTACAATGCACATTGTTGGCCAGTCTAGCCCCATACAACACTGATCTTCCTCAGAGCAAACTATTGGTCTCATGCACTCTTTTTCTCTAAATCACTAGTGATGCTCATCCAAATATACCCCAAACATTCCCACTTCAGTTGGTGCCAAGTGGGAATCAGAGATATTGGCCCAAAAATCAGAGAGACAGAGATATTGGCCTGAATAAAGCAATTAATCAATTTCTCCAATATCTCAATGGATTATCACCAATTCATCACAAAAGTGTATAAATTCATCATTTGTTTTTTAAGATTCATAGAAATCCATAAAGGTATCCGAGAATCAACCAATTTGGATCAACATTCTTTGATCTGAATCCAACTCAACCAATCCATATATTGGCTGCATATGCCAACTATGCCCAATCATCTTCATGTCAGTATTTGTTCATATTTGCTATCAAGTGAATAGCACCAACATAAGGAAATCTCATTTGCATCAAAACATTCCAGATTGCCGCACTTTGTTAAATAAGAGCCATCAGGTAGCAATTCTTTCAATTGGATTTACTTAGCTGAAAGATGCTACTCATATGTATTAGTTTTACTGTACAAGATTCCATGTATCACTTCCATCATGGAAAAAATGGAATCAGCATATAACCATAGTTATCATTTAGGATGTAGTTTAGAATCAATTTACTGACGGTCAAGTGAAGTGTCACCAAACTAGCCATGTTTGTTAATGATGCTGACAATCAATATCCACATTTCCTTTTAAAACCTTCAACTAATTCTATTTCACATCTATCGCAAGTATCCATCAAGAACCTGCAGAGACTATTTTCCTCAAAAATACACCTCTTGTTTTGTGTACAATAAGTTTGCTAACCATGGTATTGTGTACAAAAAGTTGTATTTCAATAGTATTTCTACAGTCTCTTTCAGGTTTTTTTAAAAGATCACTCTTGCAACAGTGTTCTTTAATCTCCTAGTCTCCTAAATGAGTTCCTCTTGCATCTCTATCCCAACTGCTGGTGTTCCCTGACTGCTAGCATAATTTAGCAGGACAAATACATCACTTGTTCACTGACTGAAGCTCATGTGCTAAGCAGTGCAATCCAAATGTATCCTTCTAGCAAATTACCATAATTGAATACTAATCAAAACGGTTAATTTGCTAATGTCTCATGTTCTACAAGTGTCGATCAGTCGTATGTGCCAACACTCAGCAAACTTTGGCACACATCAAATTATGTTTCTTATCTTACTCCTTCAATTGATTATCTAACTATTAGTATATTTTTAGAATTAAACAAATGGAAGAGATGATAGGAGTAAAATTTTCATGAATCCATTTCCCCTCATATCGAAGTAAAATTAAGGAAAAATTATTCTTAATTCAATTATATAATTAATATAATTTAATATAATCTTCTTAAAAGTAAAAAAAAAAAAAAAGTGAAAAAGAATATTAAATAAGCTAAGTCATCTAAATTCATCACAACATGCATTAACAACTACGAAAGTATGTCGAGTAATTGTATGATATAATATAATAAAAATCTTATTTTATTGTATGTCTAATTGCTAATTTTTATTTATAAGAAAATAAATAAGTGAAAGACTATTAAAAGTGTGTAACAAATCTAAATTCAACTTGGCTTGGCTTTGATGTTTGCTGAAGTGTCAAATGTCACCACAACGCTACGATTCTGGCCAAAGATCAAAATTCTGGAATAGGATGAATTTTAGAGCTTGGTCAGAATATCTTAACACAGCTGTGTTTGTTCTTTCCAAGCATTGTAAGCAACTTATGCAATCTTAACAGCAGGTAACTCCTAAAACAGATAGCTCCCACCATCACAAACAGCACAGATATAAAAGTAGGCACTCATAGATTATACTCTCCGCTAGGGTGGACAGCATGATCTAAAATGAATGGGAGTAGAATATTAAATTCAAATATTCAGTTGAAGCGATAATGGAGCAACATGAGAAATATACCGTTCTGTAAAGTGGAAAACAGACTACAAGGCCAGACATCCATTAACTCCTTTCATATATAAGACAGGGAAGAGCTGTATTAGATTTGTAATATAGAAGTGTAAGCTAATATATTGCCTTAATAAGATATTGGTGTAGCACAGAGAAATATTGTTATCACAACAAGCATGTCAATGATTCAACTCCTAAAGCATTACATTCAATAATTGATGTCAGAAAAAAAATTTAAAAAACTTGCACGGATTAGTATTGCCTACAATGCATGAAAATAAAAGTATAAGGTAGGAAGGAATATGAAAGCAGTGAAATTATATGACGCACAATTTATACACAAACAAATGAAAATTCAAAGAATATCAACAAGGAGCCAAGAGTCAGTGTTGGAGTAGTATTTTTCAACCTTGTTCAGTGAATACAGTCCAAGTTCTTAGGCATTAGGCTATTCACTTACATTAGAATGGTTTGGCAATCCAAAGAGAACCAAATTAAAAAGTTGAAGGAGTAATTATGCAGCATAGACTTAAGAAGGAAATAGATAAGATAATTTCTAAGTAACATATAAGAATGCATCTAAACGTGGTTGTTTGATCCTTATAATTCAAGTAAATTGAAGAGGACGTTGTTAATTAATGATCATTTGACAGTAAAAAGGATGATCATCACGGAGCACAAAAGATGATCTAGCCTTCATACCTTCAAGCCATTGTTTTCATCAGGATTAGTTGTGTAACTTATGTATAGTTGTACTCGTCCAACAAGTTCATGCTCTGGTTCTTGATAGATAGGCCACCATCGAAGTTTATCATTCTGCACGAAACAAAATTCAAGGTTCAGTATGGCAATCATGTTAAAACTGATAAAATTAACATGAACAGTGTCATGTACAGGATCATCTGCAATACAGGCCACTTGTACTACTACTCGACCACAAGATTTGCCTTTGGAATCATAGACATCAATGATCAAATCATCGCCTAAGCTATCAGGAAAGCTGTACATAAGCAGGAACAAAAATTAGGACATCCATGCACTCTTTCAGTGTAGTGTGAATAAATTCCATGCATGTGCTCATCAGTAATCTTTTGGTACAAAATACATTTTAATCAGAAAAGAGTACATACAAGACGTGAGTTTCACCGGATCCAGGCTGCATCCTAATATGATCATCTTCAGGTGAACTTTTTAGTTTTAACTGACTAGAGTATGTCTCTGAGGATAGTAACACCAGATGAGTTGATATTATTTCTAATTCACCTGTTAACTTTTAATTTAAACTTCAAACACAAACCTTGCGTTACTTCATATGATGAACTACTACTACGCAAAGTGCTAACTCCAATTTTAAGCAATCCAGATACTTGTTTGATATACTGAGCACTAGCATGCATGTAAGCCAAACTGTGCCTTGAGAAAGAACTATTTGCTGGTAGATTGGGCATAACACGAACTTTGCGAAGTGACTCCCATCCTGATGAAAGAGTTGATTGCAGATTCAACATACGGAACCGAAGTGACTCCAGATTTACCATTGGTTGTCTCAATGATGAAAAACTGCATCCAGAGGGAATATCTAGCGCCATTCTGACCTTGCGAACTGCATAAAAAACATAGAATGAATATGTACAAACACAATAAAAAAATTTACACGAGATAGAAAGGAATAAAAACTTAAAGTAACATATGAAGAATAAGAAAACAACACCTTGGACCTTCATCTTGCCTATGATCTTTTTAGGCTTTGGACCAGCACCTTCGCAAACAAGCTCTGATGATCTTTTTGCTAGAAGTTCCTCCTCCGATTGTAATAAAACTTGGCGCACACTGTACAAATGTGCAAAAAGAAGCATAAACTACATTTAGCGAAAATGGAATTTATTCAGTTGGATCATCTAGCAATATAAACAAGAAAGTTTTATGTAAATCTTTTTTCAACTTACAATTTAAAATTTGTGTTATCCAAATGAGTAATTTTCTATAACATATTGTTTTATGATTAAGAAAATAGCTAAACATTAAGCATTCCTGCATGATTACAATGACGGTAAAAGTGAATTGTGTAGGCTTGATAACCATCATCATTGAACTGTGCTAGTCCCGAGATGTTGGAATTGGTTTCATGATCTTATCATCCAATGAACTTTATGTGAGGCTATATGCCAAAGTTTAAAATTTCAATTTTGGAACAATTTAAGTTGTCAAACCAGACCCATATTATTTATGTATTGGCACATGAAAACACTGCAAAAATCAGCATAAGCGAGACCGCATTTAGTTTGTTTTGGGTCTAATTGAGTGAACTTAGGCCATAATTTGGACCGGTTGACGTCAATTAAGACCTTTCCCTAACAAATGAAATCAGAAACATGGGGTGCACAGGGTAAATTGTAATTTAATCACTTTTCACTTAATATGCATTGAACTAGACCCAAAATTAAGTTCCATCAAGTTATTAGAACAAAATACAGGCAAGCTTACATACCTACTAATTAATACCCATTTGATTAAGGTTTATTAAGTTCCCCGTGTCTGTTCTGCTGTGTGTGATCATTCATTCCTGACCTTGGTCACTGAATCTCAAGAAAGCAATTGGGCTCACCACCTTGAAAACCTCAAGCAAAGTTTCTGTGTCCTAGCTCTTGCCATTTGTAAGGGAAAAAAACTCAACTTAAGCTGATTCATCCAGCTCCACATTTGTTCATGGAGTTGATTTTCACATAATATGGTCAAAGAACGTATATATCACCAGCAAGACCATAGTATTCAACTGAACCTTAGAACTTACGATCCAAATAGTCTTAACTGACCCTAAGTAGGAAATGAATTGACCTAGAAATTTACAAACCTACAATTTGATTCTATGTTTGCTTACCATTCCGCTATAGAATCTCAATCCCATAAACCATGACCACAGAATGTATACATATTCAACTAGAAATTTTAGAGAATAAAATTAAAAAATGCTACTTGCTACATAATATAGAATATCAATTCCATTGTATTTTCAGATATTTACTATCAAAATAATTTTATTTATGCTTATTATTGGAATGCTACCATTTAAAATGTTCATGATAATCCATTTAGTGAATATAATGAATTATAAATGTCAAATATAATTCTAGAATATTTAAAATCAAAATGATGGATCTTATGATCCTACACTCTAAACCTATGATCATAAACTTTAAAATCTTCTTGTCCTAAGTAGGATCTCAATTTGATATTTGATTAGAAATGGCTACAATTTGGATTTGTCATCACAGAATCCATTTCAAGCTGTTTCTCCATGTATATTTAACGGTTGAGTTTCCTGTCCATTTGATAGATTAGACATGACCTCAATTGGATTTGTCATCACGAGATGCCATTTCTGTATGTTTCTCCATGTTCTTTGTTAGAATAGTATTGTTTGGGGATGCAGATTATTTGTTGGTTGTTCTTTGACAAAGTCAGTAGATCTAATTTAGCATCATGCAAAAGGTAACCAACAATTTATAAGTTACAATTCCCGTTAAAGGATGGTTTTTATTTTTAAAATGTCGATATATGATGTCCTAAATTATTTGAAGCACCATGACAATACTTTTATTCAGACTGGAACTCTATTTTCGGTAGATGACAGAGAGAACTACTAGAAGATTGAGTTAACATTTTTTTACACCAATAGTGAGTGCAAGATTCTTTTCTTCACTTTGGAGCACTCCTTTTCCCTTTGCAGATTCCCTCAGAAGCAATAGGTAAAAACCATTCCCTTTTCAAACACCCTGATTTCCATTTTTCCAATCCATATCCCCCTCTAACTGGAACAAAAGGCTTCAACTAACCTTGCAACATAGACATCAACCAACCTCCAGCAAATGGAACTGCCCTTACCTTGCTACGATTCAACACTAACCATGCCTCCAAATGTTCTCCTCATACAAGGAAGGAGCATTTCAGGCTTCACCAACTCTCCAAAGACTTATGAATCGCCACTTTTGGGGAAAGTGATGCCAAATTTTGGTTTTTCTCACTTCGTAGGAAGCATTTGAATTTTTTTCCCAAGTATCCTTTTTCCTTCAACAGGAGATACGTGAAAGAGAATATTTTCAGTGGTTTTCCAAGATTTTTTTCCCAGTGACTGTATTTCTTTCCACCTTATTTCCTTTGCCCCTAGAAAACAGAGACAAAATTTTTCCCATTATCTGACAAATGCATGGAAGCAATTTACATCTTGCATCTTCCTACTTTAGACTTATCTCCCAAATGTCATCATATACAGTTCAGCCAATCATTTTTTGGTGTTCAAAGAGTTGCATCCTGCAATTTTATGAATGCTGAAGAATCCTATGAGAGGAATTTGCTCAAGATTTTCAGAAATCATTTTCATGAGTCCAGAGGAAAAAGTACTTCTGTTTCATGATTTTTTTTTTTTTTTTTTTTTTTGCTGGCAACTATGTGGAATACCAACTTTTATAATTTTTCAACGTCTTAAATTTGAGTTTTTCTTCTAAAAATTTTAAACAATAAAATAAATTGAGCCAACCCATCAAAATAAAATTTGGCCATTGAGTTGAAGTCAAATTGGGTTTGCTGATCCCATCGGGTAGGACCAGTAGGTGTGGTGATTAGAATTAAGAGGGTTCGAACTAGGTGGGGATTTAGAATTATTTTGACCAATATATGGCTGAACAAAGAACAAATTAGGAATTTTTTTAGGAGTTGAAGATTACTTGCTCTCTCTTCTCCCTCACCCATGCAGCTCTTGTTCTCACCTACACATCTGTCGTTCCTCTTCTTCCCATTCACAACATTTTCCCAACCCGACAAGCGTGCTTCTTCTCTCCCGTCGCCATCTCCTCCTCCTTTTATTCTTTTTCTTCTTCCAGAATCAACATCTCCTCTATCCTCCATTGGCAACTTTCTTTTTCCTTCCTGATTGCCCACTTTTTCTTTTCTTCTTGTTTTACCATACGACACCACCACACCAGCGATTTGGCTCATCTCCTTTGTGCATTGTCACTGATGCATCTCTGCCATGCACACATGTTGGCAATAACTGTCGGCAACCCTCCACTCCCAACCCCTTTTCTCCCTTATTGTCTCTCTAGTTTTTCTCCATCTTGGTCATGCCCATCATCTAGAATGGTGAACAACTATATAGTTGCAATTGGGAAGATTTATTTTTTCAAACTAATTACGACATGTTGTTTAGGGTTGATTGGCTCAGGTGTTTGATTGCCTACATTGTTTCATTGATTAAGGAAAAAGGTAAATATTTTATTTATTATATTTCTAACTTAGGTTAGGTATCTAGTTTAGGATAATTTTTAGATTTAATCATTATTATAATTAGAGATTTATTTTTTGTATTTTTAGTTATTTCCATATTAGATTTGTATATACATATTTGAGTGAAGCACAGACACTCAGAGCTTTTTGTTGTAAATAGAAGTGTGTAAATTTATCCTTTGACTTATGCACACATTTTATTGTGAATGTATAAATAAAAAATGATTATATATGCTTTTATAATTGTTTTTGAAGAAAAGAGTAAATACACTTAAAAATAGTGAAATAAATTTTTAAAATAAAATAAACTATTGGGGGTTAAATACTGATATTCTTTCATGTTCACATGTAGGGTTTCCTATAGTAATCAACATCAAAATAATTGCTCTAAATTATTTTTCAATCGATACCTATCATTATATTTGTTTTGCCTTTTATGATATTTATTGACTTAGATGTTGATATCAATATCTTTATGTCATTTACTTCATACCTAGAGATCATATGCTAATATATAGTAATTTGCGTAACTTATAATAAATAGTGAATTTATACTAACTGTTTAGACTAATCGATTCAACCCCACTTAGCATGATAAAGGCTTGGTTGTTGTTGTTTAGACTAACCGATAAGATGTAAACTTAGAATAAAACATTTTTGGTATAAAAAATTAAAATGAAACTAAATATTTTAAATGATGAAAAAAACCTAAAAAGTGAGAACTCTAAGTTTAACCTTAAACTAAAGTACCTAACTGTCCACATGAGGTTGAGGTAGCAAAGGGTCACCCACAGTCAGTACTTATTTGCACAAGGGCACTATATTGTTATTGTATATCCCTAATGAGGGCTTTAGCCCATATTTATCCTCTTGAGAATATGAGCTCTAGTAGTTCATTGGTATGAATTTACAGAAGATGTATTATTGGTGCTAGATTTATACTTAGTGACTAAATGATAATGAGTAAAATTATATTAACTTATGATAAAAAATGATAGTTTAGAGTAACAAAAGTGACACTAAATGTAGTTAATAATTATTAGCTAATACATAGAATTGATCTTCACCTATTGATTCCTTTTGATTTTTATTTCGTTGTATTTTTTTAAATATGATATTTTTGCATTGTATACAATTTAGCTGTATTTCTAGAAAAATATATAAATATATAAAGTTTACTTTATTTTTTGATTATCTAAAGTTAGTAATTGGTTACATGGTTCTTGGTTCCTTTACTACACTGTCACTAAATGGGGTACCTTCCTCATAATTAAAAACTATACCCTGAGCATGACAGGCCAAATGAATTAATTTATTCTCTATCAAAAAACAATGATTCTGACTATAATTATTAAAAGTACGTCATATAATGGATGGCATCAGTTGTTACTAAGTAGAATGTTGTTTTTAAGTGTGCCAGTAAGCATAATTAGTTCCCTTTTATCCAGAATTCGTAATTAGTTGCATGGCTCTTGGTTCTCTTTTATCGCATTGCCACCAAGTGGGGTACATTCCTACCAAGTGGAAGTTAAACCCCGAAGTGTGACAAGCTAAGTGAATTCATTTTGTTCCTATCAAACGATAACTATTAAAAGTAGGTCATATAATGGATTACATTTGTTATTAAGTAGAACATTGTTTTGAGTATGATGGTGAGCCCAGTTGCCCTTCTATCTCATTTTGTTGTTAATACTGGCTTGCCCTCCGAAATGCAAATTACTTCTAACATGTAAATGACCATTTGTCTAATCCTAAGCCAGTATCTTCTGCTAATACCAATCTGTTGTACTGCAACCTTACCCTTCTTACAACAAATTGCACTAAAAATGTAATCAATGACCGAAAATATGGTTTTTAAAAGAATCAAATCAGGTACAAGCCAATATACTTCACAATCAATCAAGATGCACATCGTGAAAAATAGTTCAACCCAATAAAATATTCTGAAGGCAGCGCAGAAACAAGATTACTTAAAGCAGAACCTGAAAAGCCCATTATCATTCAAAATTAATCAAGTTCACTGGATAGCTCAACCCATATTAATTGGATTTGTATAATATATCTAATTGTCCAAATAACAAGAACTTCATTTCAGAACCTTTTACATAATCAGAACAGAATATCTTCAGATGACTAAAAATTGTAGAAGACTCACCTAAATGCATCTCGTAGAAGAGCACATTCATTGTCCAAGAAAATGGGAGCTTCCATGCAACCTCTAGCCCATGAGTGAAGGCATAGCCGAACACAAGCATCATAAGCAATTACAGAAAACCAGGGACCTTGAGCGCTAGATCAGTTTCAAGAAGGTCAAACAATCATCCAAGAATTCAGTTTTGATGTATTGTCGATTTAAATAATTTGTCAGTTGCAAAAATATCATTAAATATGAAACACCAAAAAAATCAATAGTGATAGTATTGAAACAGATATACCTTGCACGAAAAGTTGGAAGACGAGCTGGCAACAAACTAGAGGATCTAGCAGATTGAGTATTTGGACAGTTCCTTTGTGATAAGCTGGTTGTTAGAATACATAACATCGGTAGCAAATTAGATATGCTTTATTATGTAAAAACATTTCAACAGTTAAGATAATTTAACCTGGTGGTTGTCTCAGACTGATTGGTTCTAGCATTGGCAGGGAACATTGACTCTCTCATTAAAATTGAGCCATTTGATTTAGCAGGAGATCTGACACCAGCAATTTGCTCTGAAGCATCATCAGTCATATCCTTGTCATATCCATGAATAGGAGGAGCACTTGGATAGTCAGAAAGACCAGCCTGCATGCATATTCATTGACAAATAAATCAAAAGATGTCACACTTGTTGTGAATGGTGTGTGAATAGATTATGAAAGGAAAAAAAAAAATGACTTCATAATGCATAGAACATTGAACCTATATTGTCATACACTAGAATGAGAACCATCAATCAATACCACCAGTATTTTAAGAACTTAGTATGCTTATTCATATTTTTGGAATTGACCAAGCAGAGCACTTGGATGATTAGAGACCAGCCTGCATGCACATGCACTGATAAGCAAATCAATAGAAGTCACAGTTGTAGTGTGAAGGTGCATGCAATAGATGACAAAGGGGGAAAATGACTTCATCATGCATAGGACTTTGATCCTAAATTGTCATATCACACCAAAATGAGGACCATCAATCAGTACCATCATTATTTTTGGAATTGGAGCATATTCCAGAAAAGAATCTTTCATTCCACGATAGTAATGTTATCACAACAACTTAAACTCCAATTCCTGTTTTTGGAGAGAGATGATTGGAAACATTATGAAACACTATGTTTCTCAGAATTCAACCAGATAGTGAACTGGTAAGGCTACTGGTTTGGTGCTTCCTTTGACAATTTCCTCAGAAGGATGGAAAGATGACGAGAAACTAAAATTTCAAAATTTTATTGATTTAAAATTAAATCAAAAATAGACCTAAAAAATATTTTTTTTAGAACCAGATTTGAGCTCCATTCGATGCAAATGGTGTGCCCAAAGAAAACAAAAGCAAAATTGAGAAAAGCTGAAAAATTATTTCCTATTCCTTTTCTCCCTCTATTTCCTCTAAAGAGAATGGGCATGTCCTCAGGATGGTCTAGTGGCTAGCGCATGAGGTGTTGCCAACTTAAGGTCCGAGATTCATTTACCTCCTCCGTGTTGGCCCTGGGGACGGGTTGGCGGGGTGCTGGGGGCGAGCGCGATTGCCTTTTGCCCACTTGCCAACTCTAAAGAGAATGGGCATAAAGTGTCACCAAGATCATCTTTATATCATCTTATTTCCTTCAGATGCAACACTCACACCCAATCTAGATAACATTGGAAAAGGATTTGAGAAATATTTCCCAAAAAATGATTTCCTTGGAGGGAAGGGAAGCCTTGAAGCTGCAGTAAAGTTGATGTCATATGACCTATTAGTCATAGGTTCGAGTCGAAGAAATAACCTCTAGCAATGCAAGATAAAATTGCAGACAACAGACCCTTCTCTAGGACCCTACATTGATGCGAGTTTTATGCACCAGACTGCCATTTATATATTAGAAAACACTATTTTATATATAACATAAAATAACATATCAGTTGGTCTCTACGACAAAGAAGTGCAGATAATGTTTAAATGGAAATGAATTGCCAAATCTTTTGTTAGAGCAAATTACTTTAAATGGAAATGAATTGCCAAAGCTTTTGTTAGAGCAAATTACTTCACGACCACATATATGGATTACGAGAGTTGGCCGTGATTGCTATCAAGTGAGAGATGAAATTAGGTGCAAAAGTTCAAATTTTATGAAACTAATTTAGGTTTACTAAGACATAAGAACTTCTAATACAATACCTAATTTGTCAACGTGTACTGAAGATTTTGGCACCCATTTTGCTTATTTATTCGATGTTTCTTTAGCTTGGATTTTCTTGCCAATGTAATAAAATCAT
>JBAMIE010034844.1:0-18833 GCA_037177295.1 Kaempferia parviflora
AAAAGAATGGAAGACCTTATACACATAAGGTTAGTCCAACATTGGTAAACCAAAGGAGTTGGAAGGACTTATATATGAGGTCCTTCTAATCTTGCTTGGAAATATTAAGGAAATCTACACGCATACGCGGGTCGAGCCGAAACCTGGTGGTTTCGGTGGGTCCGTACTGGAAATCCATAAACCGGGCGCTACGCACCCGAGGTGACCTTGGGGCCCGACCTCCCGAGGTGGACCTACCCGACCTTAGCGATGCGGTTGCGGCGTTTCAACGTGAAGCGCTGCGACTGCGTTGTTTCAGCATGAAGTGACGTTACCTGTTCGGATCTATATATATGATCAGTGGATGCAGGATTTATAGATAATTTTTCTTCTTCCTTTCTTCTTCGTTTTGTTTGGCGAACTCTCGATTTTCTATTTTCGTCCTGAGGCTTACTATACTTGGCGATCTAAGGTTGAGTCTATACAGCGGTGTTCGTCTTGGAGTGCACCTACTAACACCGTGAGTGGTTGTCGGATCTTAGGGGAATCTTGCCGGAGAGCCTTTGCACCATAGAGCGACAATAAATTCTCCAAAGACAGTCGGAGAGCCTTTGCACCAGATACTATTTTCTAATCTCTAACTCTTTAATTATTTGTTGTCTATCCTGCTGCTTGTTTCAGTACAAAAGATTGTTACTCTCAATTTATATTTTCACAATAACACTTCTTACTTTCTATCGGGAATAGGCGTAGATGGTGTGTAATGATTTATGAAAGGCCAGGTTAGCAAGCGAGCTAACTGGGAGCAAATCCTCTTGTCCATATTTTATAGATCACTTTTAGTCTCCTCCAATCTTCACCGTTGAATGACATCAGGTCCCCTCTTATCCCTGCTGGCTAACCGGAGGAAAAAGGTATGGATTATATAACAAAACAGCAGAAGCATGGCTTTGGCAAAAGTTGAGAGAGCACAATGAAATCTTACGGAGTGGCGCACTGCGTCTGCCCGCAATATGAACTCCAGAATATTTGAATAATGTAAAAAGAAAAACAGGCGGTGGAGCACGCACAATTGGAATTGAATAATCAGTTTAATATTAAATTGATCGTATTGATCTAATCAAAATTGAATAAATTAAATGAGTTTCAATTAGTTTAATTTTGAACTGAATTAATTTAATTTTTTAATAATTATGTATTTTCATTTGATTTTAATTTTTCTATTGAATTAAGATTTCTAGACTTGATTTAAGATTCTATTTATTTAATTTAATCGAATTAATAATTTAAAATAAAATAAAATTTATTCAAATAATTAATTTTTTTTTTAAAATGAAAATTTTACCATCCACGAATCTCCGGATCGTATTTTTATCGGTGCATTCACAATTTCATTATTGTGGCAAGATGTAAGATTACGCGCCTAGATACGCTCCAGATTCAGACGCAAATCTACCTCCTAAATAAAACATCTGAATCCGTGTCCCCGTTGAAGGATGCCCGGTCTAGATCTGGACCTGTCGAACCGAATCCCGGTAAGGAGTGGAGTGAACGTGCACGGGGGACAAATAAATAAATCATGGACCGATATTCGAGAAGAGAAAAATCTCGAAAGAATATTATTATGCGGGAATAACAAAAATTTGTCACATCGTCCCCGTCGTGCTCGAGAGGGCGTCTCGGGTTCCACGCTTTATCGGCTAGTACATTCGCCCGCATGCAATTTGTGTATGCGGCAAATGTCCAATAGGTGACGGTAATTTCCGAATCGTGAAGCAAATTGAACCGTCAGAGATCATAGCGCCTACGATTTGTCGTTGAATGACGTTTTTCTGTTACTCTACGGATTTACCCAGCCACCGTAAAATTGGTTTCGGCTATTGCCTTTGAATTGAAGTTGGGGCCCGCACTTTTCAGCAAAATAATGAAAAGGGTATGGTCTTGGGTTTAGACTTCGCGTATATGATAGGGATGAAGTAGTTGCTTGAGCAATGAGCTCTTGAAACAAAATTTGCTATTTAACGAGTACATTTGGCTCTCATTTGGGGAAGCGTTTCATTTGGTTTTCATTTGGGGTGCATCTGGGACCGGGACGAGACCTCTTTCCCTTCTTTCTTCTTCTTCGGCGAGCTCCCTGGTTCGTCGGTGATGGAGTTTTGTAAGATGCGCCGCTCTGTTTTTTCCCTTTCGATCGCCGGGATCGGGCTCGTGGTGTTCTCCGGCATCTGTAGGTCATACTTGGACAGTTGAAAGGCCTGGACTCATCGAGCATCTTCCTCGTTCTTTGTTGAAGCTGATTCTGCCCTTTTCAGCTCGTCTTTGTTCTTCAGGTGAGGGAATCCCTGGCCCTTTTTTATTTGATTTTTATATTTTCTTGCGATCATGTTCCTAAGCTGATTTATTCTTCTTCAATGTTTTATTGTAGAAAAAAAAAATAAGATCTACTGCTATCTCTGTTATCTGTTGCGATCTAGTCAACTTGCGTTTGCTTTCAGCAATTATAAGAAAAAAGTCTACTTTTAAGTTCTTGTTACGAGCGTTCAGGCATGCTGGTATACGATATTGTTTGTTATTTTTGGTTAGAACTGTGTTATTCTTGTTGCTTTTGCTTTGGATCTTTGGTGCGTGCTCTTTCTTTCGATCGGAGGCCTTTTTTGGAAAACTAGTTCTTACATTGTTGTTCTGTTTAGACTCTAAAGTGATTTTCTTTAGATCTTTGTGTCATCATTATGTTTTTTTTTCCAGGTCTATTTGTGTGATTCGTAGCGCTTACAGCTCTCGTAGATACAAGCCTCGAATTTGCAGGAAGAACAGCAATGGCATCCAAATGAACTGCCTTACAGTGGAAATAGACGAGGAGGAGGAGTCAAACCTCCTCGAGCACGCCGCGAACAATGACGTCGAAGCCTTCAGGCGATCCATCGAACGTGACCCCTTGGCCATTGATGAGGTTGGCCTCTGGTATGGCCGCAAGAAGGGTTCCAACCGCATGGTGTTCGAGCATAGGACTCCGTTGATGGTGGCCTCAACATACGGAAGTCTTGATGTGCTCAAGTTCATCGTCTCCTTGCCTTCCGTAGATATCAATCGGGCCTCTGGCCCTGATAGAACTACAGCGCTCCACTGTGCTGCCTCTGGTGGATCCTATTATGCTGTTGATGCTGTGAAGATGCTTCTTGACGCTGGCGCCGATGCCGATTTGATTGATGCCAATGGAAACCGCGCGGCCGATGTGGTCGTGGCGCCTCCCAAGTTGCCTGATGTAAAGGTTGCTCTCGAGGAACTTCTTGGAGGGAGCACCAACAGGACAGTGGGGGTTGAATATCGCGGTCTTCCTCTTTGCGTGATGACCACCTCTTCTATCTCCGATTCACCGCCGCTTTCTTTGTCACCTGATGAAGATGGATCTCCTTTGTCCAACTCTACTTCTTCTCCACCTATAGCTAAGTTCTCCGATCTTCCCAGGGTTGCTGTATCAGAGAAGAAAGAGTATCCTGTTGATCCATCACTCCCAGACATCAAGAACAGTATATATGCTACTGATGAGTTCCGCATGTTTTCATTCAAAATCCGGCCGTGTTCCCGAGCTTATTCTCATGACTGGACTGAGTGCCCCTTTGTCCATCCAGGCGAGAACGCTAGGCGCCGTGACCCAAGAAAGTATCACTATAGCTGTGTCCCATGCCCTGATTTTCGGAAAGGGGCATGTCGAAGGGGGGACATGTGCGAGTATGCGCATGGGGTGTTTGAGTGCTGGCTTCACCCAGCCCAGTATCGCACAAGGCTCTGCAAGGATGGATGTAGCTGCTCCCGCCGTGTTTGTTTCTTTGCACACACGAATGAGGAGCTGCGCCCGCTATATATGTCTGCTGGTTCTGCTGTGCCTTCTCCCCGGTCGTCTTCTGCTGCATTGGAGATGGCTGCAGCTTTGGGTCTTATGCCTGGATCACCATCTTCGGTTTCTGCTATTATGTCCCCCTTCACACCACCCATGTCACCGTTGAGTAATGGTGCTGGCCACTCAACTCTCGGTTGGCAGCAGTCAAGTGTGCCTACCTTGAATCTTCCAGGGAGCAATAACCAGTCAAGTAGGCTACGTTCCTCTCTCAGTGCAAGAGATGTGCCTTGGGAGGACCTTTCAGAGTTTGATACCCAGCAGCTGTTGAATGATATGAGCTACTCTGGGTTAAGTCCATTTGTAGGAAACCACACTGCCCGGAACAAAACCCTGACTCCCTCAAACCTAGATGAAATTTTTTCTGCTGAGATTGGCTCATCTCCAAGGTATAATTCTGATCAGGGGGCTTTTTTTTCGCCCTCTCACAGGACTGCTATACTCAATCAGCTGCAACAACATACTCTGCTGTCACCTATTAAAACAAGTGTCTTCTCTCCCACAGCTGATGATGCCCAACATCTCTCTGCTCATTCTTTGTTGCAATCATCACGCACTATAACTTCTCCTAGCCTCATGTCTCCAAGAAGTGTGGAGCCTGTCTCTCCGTTGAGCCCTCGCCTTGCTATGCTTTCTCAGAGGGAGAGGCAGCAACAGACACTCCGTAGCCTGAGTTCCCGTGATCTTTCTCCCATTTTATCTCCAACCATTTGCTCTTCAGTTAGCTCAGCTTGGTCCAAGTGGGCACCAACCTCTGGTGCAGCTGATTGGGGAGTGAATGGCGAAGAGCTAGGCCGGCTTAGGCGGTCGTCTTCCTTTGAGATGCGTGGAAATATAGATGAGCCTGATTTGTCATGGGTTCATTCACTAGTAAAAGAATCACCACCTGAGAAATTAGTTTCTGTAGCAATGCCAACTAGCATATCTGGCTTGACTACAATCTGCAGTGACAATGCCAATTCCATTAATAATCAGATGGAGGGATGTGATCAAGCTGCAGTACTTGGTGCATGGCTTGAACAAATGCAACTTGATCAGGCCTCAACTTAAGGCTGTAAGAGCCAGTTTTCAGCTTCAATATTAGATGGTAGATATTGTGTTTTTTGGCTAGAGGGTGGTGAAGGGAAAGAAGCTGGAAGTTATTGACAGATTCATTTCATAAAAACAGAGATTTGTTATTACTTAAAGTTCATCCTGTTCCTGATTTGGGATCTATCTTGGTTTCCAAACTACAGTAGTGTTAAAGGAAACAAAGATATCCTTTGTCTGAGATGGTTAATTATTGTTATGCTATTCACTGAAATTTTTATTTGTAGTCAATTATTAAGAAGTTGGTTAATTTTGTTTTGGTATGGAAAAATATCTTGATGCGTGTTGAAGGAAATTGATGCATGTTGAAGGAAATGAAATTGTTGATCTATAAGTGCATCCCTTATGTAAGGTTTGTTCGAAACTGTTATTTCAATATCATTACTTCAGTGTGTCATTCATGATTTGAGAATTTTTTTCTTAGTCGAGTTTAATTTAAATTGTTCGAGTATATTAGAACCATAATTTTAAATGATTTAAATTTAAATTCGATTTGAATTATTTACATCTTAATTGGAAGGTATTTAACTTAAAATTATATAAAAATAATTAAAATTTGATTCGAATTTTGACTTGGCTTGTGAATATTTAAATAAAATATTATAAATTTAAATTTAACTCGAATTTAATAGTTTTAAAAACGAAATAAATATTTTTTAAACGGCTCGAAAATTTACACCCCTAGGTCGGCCAATTATTTGTTTTTTAGTCCTTTTTTATATTGGTTTTCAATTTACAGTAAAAAATGTATTTCAAATAAAATAATGAGTAGAGGGGCGGGCGTGCGAAAGGAATTTTTTCGTATCATCGGAATCGGAGACTCCGCCCACCACAAACGGCGTGGCTCTGCGGGCATCCAAACGAGTGGCCCATCTTACTCACCCTATCGTCTCCGCCGTCCGATCACCCACAGTGTCTTAGATGAGCCATCGATATATCCGAAGGCTTCGCATCCGATTGATCTCCTCCTCTGACCGCCGATACACCCAGAAGAGAGAGAGAGAAGGGTGTCACCATCGTCTGCGAGCTCGCTCTCGACGCCGTCAATGGCGTCCTCCGTTCTCGTCTGTAATTCCGGTCTCCACTCCCTCACCTCCTTGCGTCAGCGGCGCTCCTTTCCTCGGTCCATCCTCTCACACACTCCCGCCTCCAGTTCTCGGTCCGACTGCATTCCCCCCTCTCTCCGACCCGCATCCCCCAGTTCTTTTCATTCCGGATTGACCTCAGTCCATGGCCGACGCTCGCTTCTTCTTCCCGTTCGCGCCTCCGCTCCTGCAGCGGTCCCTGCACCCTCCCCGGCTCCTGCCCCCTGGCAGGGCGCCGCTCTGAAGCCCCTCGCCGCCTCAATCGCCACTGGCGTCATCCTTTGGGTCGTTCCGGCTCCCGCTGGCGTCTCTCGCAACGCGTGGCAGCTCCTTGCCATCTTTCTCGCCACGATCGTCGGCATCATCACGCAGCCACTCCCCCTCGGCGCCGTCGCTCTGATGGGCCTTGGCGCGTCCGTCCTCACTAAGACCCTTCCCTTCGCTGCAGCCTTTTCCGCCTTCGGCGACCCCATTCCCTGGCTCATCGCGCTGGCGTTTTTCTTCGCCCGCGGTTTTATCAAGACGGGCCTCGGGAACCGCGTCGCCTACCAATTCGTCTCCCTCTTTGGGAGCTCCACCCTTGGCCTTGGGTACAGCCTCGTTTTCAGCGAGGCCCTCCTTGCCCCGGCCATTCCTTCTGTCTCAGCTCGCGCTGGGGGAATCTTTCTCCCTCTGGTGAAAGCCCTGTGCCAGGCATGCGGTAGCAACGTGGGGGATGGAACAGAGAACCGGCTGGGCTCGTGGCTGATGCTTACTTGCTTCCAGACCTCTGTGATCTCGTCGTCCATGTTCCTCACCGCTATGGCAGCAAATCCTCTGAGTGCCAATCTCACTTACAATACAATCAAGCAGACGATCGGGTGGACTGACTGGGCTGTGGCTGCCATTGTGCCTGGCCTGATTTCCTTGATCGTCGTTCCTTTGCTACTCTACGTGATCTACCCGCCAAAGGTAAAGAGTAGTCCCGATGCTCCTAAGCTTGCCAGGGAGAAGTTGAACAAAATGGGGCCGATGACGAAGAACGAGATTATCATGGCAGGCACGCTGCTTTTGACGGTAATAGTTGCTTTGTTTTTTTATTATTATTATTTTTTGCCCTTTCACCGTCTTTCAGTGCTAGCCACTTTCAACGAGTGTTAATTTGCTATAGTTATTCTGTTACACTAAACTTTTGCAGTGGACCAAAGTTCTATTTCATACTTGTTCCTTGCATGCTTTAATGCCATTTCTAGTTCAATTGAAACAATCGATCATGTATCTCAATGTGACTAATTCTTGTGGGTTTCCTTCATTCTATTTTGTGTTTCCTTATTTTAACATCTAAATGTAGCTTTCAAATGAATTATCTCATAATTTAGTGAAACTTCACCATCTCAGATTTCTTTATGCTAAGATCTGAAGCAGTATAACACTTTGCTCTCGTTAATTTACTTGGGGTTTGTAGGAGAACTTAATTTCCTTTGAATTACCCTATGGTGGATTTCATTCTAATCTTAACACAGCCATACATATGAACTGCAATATAGCTATTTTACAATGTGACCAAATTTCTTTTGGCCTTTACGACCAGGGTCATCCTAGGCCTATTGGTTTCTGACCCAGGAGAAATGCTAATGGTTCTTGTATGTATTTGTGGCTTGTAATTTCTGTGGATATTAGCCAGTTAAAACTAAGATCCATATCTAATTCTGACCTTTGTTTTTGATACTTGCTAACCAGTCAACGGACTGCTTATAGATTAATAAAGGGTTATCTTGATTATGCTTCATGATATCACCTACAAGGTTAATTCTTTTGTAACAAATATTTACCTGGTTTGTTCTGGACTGTTGCCCTACTTAATGTAGATACATAGAAGTGATGTTCCAAGCAAAATGTGTTTGTCTACAGATACATGTAGATTCATGTAAAGTCAAGATGCTTTGTAAGTGCACTGAGATTAAAATCTAACAAGAAATTGCTATCTGCTTTGCTCTGCACAGGTGGGACTTTGGATATTTGGAGGAGCACTAAATGTGGATGCTGTAACTGCTGCAATTCTTGGTTTATCCATTCTTCTTGTAACAGGAGTTGTTACATGGAAGGAATGCTTGGCAGAGTCAGTGGCATGGGACACCCTCACCTGGTTTGCTGCTTTAATTGCAATGGCTGGATATCTCAACAAATATGGCTTAATCTCCTGGTTTAGTCAAACAGTAGTCAAGGTATGAACTTATACATTTCTTTTCATTTATTAGCCAATATACATATAAGTATGACCTCGTTATATCAGTGTTGGTTACACTCACTAGCTCTTGGTTAAGATATGGTTAATCTTTTATAATGAATAATTAGACAAATATATGATTAATTCTACTCAGACTGAGTTGTATAATAATGCAAACTGTAGGCTATATTCACTTGCCTCTTATCCTGATTTAGTTGAAGATTAGCCAATGTGAAACCAAGGGTTTTAGTTTTAAAATTTACCACTCGAATGCTCGGCAGAGTTATTAGATGTATCATCCAGTGAATTTTCTTGATTGCTAGACACAATACACCAGTTAATTCCAGCAGCAAAGTATTCAGATTAATCAACGTCATTGCAAGAAATTTTTAAAATGAAGCAGGCCTTAAATCCCTAAACATGGCCAAATAGTATATTCTTACCAGTGAAGGAAATATTTGTCTCCTTATCAACTTATCCTTTAGATATCCATATTCCACCAACTTGTAATTATGAAGATAAAACTTGTTCTAGTATTAGTACTATCAAGCTTTCTTATAGTTTTCTATTCATTTTTTTCTAAATCTCTCTAAGAATTCTCAAACATCCAAACATTATTCAGCGCAGCTGCTCTTTTAACATGTGAAATCATTTTCGATGCAGTTTGTAGGTGGATTGGGTCTCTCTTGGCAACTATCTTTTGGCATATTGGTATTGCTCTACTTCTATTCACATTATTTCTTCGCAAGCGGGGCTGCGCACATTGGAGCCATGTTCACGGCCTTCTTGTCAGTAGCCAGTGCACTGGGCACCCCTCCCCTATTTGGTGCAATGGTTCTCTCTTTCCTCTCCAATCTCATGGGCGGACTCACTCACTACGGCATTGGGTCTGCCCCAGTTTTCTATGGTGCAAACTACGTGCCGCTCTCGCATTGGTGGGGCTACGGATTCCTTGTCTCTGTCGTCAACATCATTATCTGGCTTGGTGTTGGGGGCTTCTGGTGGAAAACCATTGGTTTGTGGTGAAGAAACTTACTCGAAATTTTTTACTATCAATTTTGTTTATACTAAAAGCCTTGGAATACCCTTTCTCAAGTCCTTAGAGAGTCATAAGAAACTTGTTTCCCTTTCTCTAGGCTTCAACAGAATTATTCATGCAGAATTTTGGATAAGATAAATGCTATTGAACATGGTCCGTCCGACCATTAATGGGACTGCTTACTTTTGTTTCTCTTTGAATTCAGATGACATTGATTTTGCCCTTCACCTAAGATTCTCAAGTTCTATTTTCTTCCACTTCATTGGAAGGAAGGAATTCAATCTTGATTGCCTTCTTAATCAATCTTGTTTAGTAGCATAGATAAGCTTTGATAATTTATATTTGATTTTATAGCTTGTATGCTTTGTGGAAGAAGTATGATTAGATTTCAGTCATGCTCAACTAACCATCCAATCGACTGTTCTAGATACTCCCACTTCACTAATTTGTAAAATCACTGATCTATTAACTTTGCCACACCAACCAAATTGACTTGTTCAGATCATTTAGTTCAACTAATCGCCCCCTACCTACTCGGTTGATTTTATAAATCGGTATTTGTCCAAGCTGTACAATTCAACTGCCTCAAGTCCTTCATTCAACTCTATAAACCTGTCGCACCTATCTCATTCAATTAGCACTGTTCTAGGTAATCCTACTTCACTGACTTATAACATATATTTGTTGCAAAAGTAAATATAATATAAATATTCATCCAAAGGACAATTTTTATAAGTAACAAATTACAATACAATGATTTATACAAACTGAAATATTCATTTGATGCAAAGCCATGAATCCTGCGGCCGAATCAATCGACGATGCCGTCCTCCTTTTCCGTCACGTCGCCGATGTTCACCATCCACCGTAAAAAACTGCCAAGCAGAAGCAGGCAGAGGTCACCATGGCCGGGCATAGTCCAGCTCGATGCATTCCTGACCCAGTAAAATAAATAAATTAAAAAAAACGAAAAATAAAAATAAAACTTCTGGATAACTTGTGATTAAAATAAAAAAGAAAAGAATTTATTTAATTTAGGGTTATTGGTTTGTGCAAATGTTTTAATAATTTTCTATCCTAAAACTTTTTTTTTCTCTTTCAGTTCTCTCCTTATCTCTATCCATATTAATCGAATAATATAAAAATATTAATATTTAAATTTAAGCTTGAAAATTATATATGATAATTTAACTGTTCAAAGCTAAAAATATAAATAATTTTGACTTGAACTCGATTCAAAATAAAATTTAATCTCGAGCTCGATTTCAATTGTTCAAACCATCATTCGAGTATATTCAATCTATAATTAGAAATGACTTAAATTTAAATTCGGTTTGAATTATTCAAACCGTAATTTAAATATATTTAAGTTAAAATTGTATAAAAATAATTAAAATTCTATTCGAGTTCCGCTTGCGAGTAACTCGTGAACAATCTTATAAAATAGTATAGGTTCAAATTTGGTTTAAAAAAATATTCAAACATGTTCAAATTTAACTCAAATTTATAATTTCAAATATGAATTGAATATTTTTTGAACTGATTCGAAAAGCAACCAACGGACTTCGTTCGTTTGCACTCCTAATCCATACCCACCTACTCTTATCACTAAAATAATTGAGTATGCCCTAGAGTACCGTGTAAAGGCAGGATGCTCATGAGTGTCTCAGGTATTCATGATCTGACTCCTAATTACAACCTATTATAGGATACTTTCGTTCAGTAGGATGAAAAAACTGGATTGTTAGGTTGCCTGACTCTTGCACTTCTGGATTATCTTGGTGTAAAAAACTGTAAATGACCTCCAAAATTAATCTGTTTAAACAATTGAATATGAATAAAAAATAAAATAATATAATTGACTATGAAAAAGAAATAAAATAATCTATAATTATTTAAATCGCACAGCAATATTTTCATTTACCACATTAATATTTTTTTATCAAATCTTAATTTAATGTGAAAATATATCATTCAATTTTAAAATCAAACAACATGCAAAAAAAGATAAACATTTTAAAAATCAAACTGAAGATCAAACCAACCAAGCGTATTGGATTAGTCCATGCCAATTCAATTTCTAAAACACTGAATAAAATTCATCAAATCAGCTTATTTATTTATTTATTTATTTATTTTTCCTTTTTTTAACGCAGTTCAATTTTTATTAAAACTTAATTACTGAAATATTTTAGCATAAAAAGCAAATAAATTTATTTTTAGATAAAAATGTCTTTTTAGAAAGATTGCGCATTTAGGAAAGCAAAGAAAAGTGTTCTTAATTGCTTCCCTTCGCGAGGATTCGCAAGTAGGGAAGTTCTACCATGCTGAGAATCGCTGCCATTGCACCATCAAATTCCACCGGTTGATGGTGTGAGTGGGTGGCCGCCTACCACTGGCAGCAATACTAGATTCGGAAAGGCTTCAACGCCATCCACTGCTTTGCCTTTTTTGCTCATCGAATTGGAATCCCCCCGTCGCCATTTGCATGCCGCAGTCGCAAGTCCCCCAGGTCGCCCCACTACAGCAGGTTGGCCGTGGCATCACCACCACAAAGGCAGCAGGCATCTCTAATAGTAGTACCTCTTAAACAGCGACCAGGTGCCCATGGAGGAGCTACGAAAGGAACTTGTTGCATGGTTACAGAGGGTCAAGGGAAAGAAAACATGGTGAAAGTTATCAGTCGGTCTCATCCACCACCAGAAAAGTTTTTTAATTAACTCCTTCCTCTTGTGGTAAGAAGGTAAAGCTGCTAGTCCAGAGCCATTCTTCACCCTTCTCCACAGGTGAGTGACGAACTTGGCACCGCTTTTCATGTTTCAATTAATGCACTTTTCTGAAAAATAACTACAATAAAGAATTAGAACTTCATGGGCAAGAACGTCGAGGAGAGAAATTTTTCTTGGCTTGGAACGATGTTATCTTACTAAAAGATAGGATTTTTGGATATATTTCAGGCTGCTAGGTTCATTCGTCGACCTTGTTGCTGATGTCTTCTCCTCTTCGAGTATTATTCCCAAATCCACGGTGCGCGTCTCCTGATAATCTGGATTTAAAATCCTGAACAGTTGTTTATTTTCTTGGGTGGTTTTAAAAGCTTTGTTTTGTTTAATTACTAACGTGTGGAATAGGCATTTTTTCAAGTTGGATGAACTTGGAGTAGAGATTATGAGGATTGCTTTCCCGGCAGCACTGGCGCTTCTAGCCGATCCCATTGCCTCGTTGATTGACACTGGTTTCGTTGGTCACATAGGTTAGTTTGGTTGTTCCATCTCTATCTGTCATGGCTCCCCTGTTTTTGAAGTACCTTGCGTAGTGAAGTAGACTCTAGTAAGTATTTTTGCCTCTAATATTGAAATTTTGGATGTTCTTTGTTCTTTATGCTGACTATGCATGCTTGAACTGCTGCTAGATGTTGTAGGCAAAAGATTCCAAAAAAAAAAAAAAAACACAATCTAGGAAATATTTGTACTTTTGATTTGTGAATTAAGTGGATATTAGTCTAGTGGCTGCTTTGCAAAATGTTTATAACTTGATTTTCATTTAATGACTACTTATAACTGCTCTTTGATCAAATAAACATGTGAATTTGGAGGAAGAAAGAATTCATATGACTTAATCTTTTTCTGTCTGTGCACTGTGTCTGCAAAATAGGAGGTTTGTTTTGTTCATTCAGTTTTTGAAGTTGAAAAGTTGTACCCCTGTTTTCCATCTTTTACATGCAACTGAAGAGCTGGAAATTCATATATTTTTGTTCTCGTCTTCCCTTATCGAATGTCAATTCATTTTACCCTGTAACAGCAAATTCTGTGAATTTAATATTGCGTCTTCATCTGATACATCCACTGAGACTGGTTGATTAGTTGACCAACAAATTAAATTGGCTCATTGATATCAGACTGTTTATTGCGGTTTTCACTTTCATATTTCAAATTTTATCCATCTATTACAGGTCCAGTTGAGCTTGCAGCAGTGGGTGTGTCAATTGCAGTGTTCAATCAAGTATCACGAATTGCGATCTTTCCCCTTGTTAGTGTTACAACATCCTTTGTTGCTGAGGAAGATGCTGCAAGCAAAGATGAAAATGTAGATGGAGAAAATAGGGAAAACCAAGGGTCCTTTCTAGAGGAGGGTGAAATGAAAGAGTTAGTACCCCTAACTGGTAGGCAACGATTTTGATTATTGTTATCTCGGAAATTATGATCTAAGAATCTTTTGAAGAAATACTAGGCAATATATCAAAATTTTGTTCAACTATTTACTGCATTAAAAATATTCATCAGTATTTGAGGCATTAAAATTTTCTGCTGGTTTATCAGATAGTGATAAACTTGCATGCACATTCTCTTCGTCTTCCGATAAATCCTCCACGACAACTGAATTCGGGCATCGTAAACATATTCCGTCAGCATCTTCAGCATTAGTAGTTGGTGGCACGCTTGGTCTTCTTCAAACTCTATTACTTGCTTCTGCAGCAAGACCTATCTTGAATTATATGGGTGTCAAATATGTGAGTAAACAATATTTTTCTTTTCATTTCTCACAGATTCATATTTTGCCATTATTTTGACTACTCGACTATGCCATCATCATCTTTGTTGACAAGTTTCAGCATTGCACAAATAGTTTGAGTTTTCACACCAAACTGTTGCTATGAATTGTTCCCTAGTATAGTTTTGATGCCAATTATTTGGATTGTGATAACTATTTGTTTGCAAAAGAAACTCTTTTCAATGCCTCAGCATGTCTTAGGTTAGATCCACTTTGTACCCATTTGTGCTTAGATGAGAAAATTGATCTATTGACTTATTAGGCTTAACCATGGCTCCAAAATTCTTAAGCTCAAATTAGTAGTAACTAATTCATCTATGCTTATAAAGTTTGTTTAGTATAGAATTTGCACTGTGTCCAGTGCACTGTAAAACCTCAATTGGATATTTCTATCACAGCCAAGGTTCAAGATGAGCTCGCCATGTGGGCTAGCTAGTTGCTACTTGCACGAGCCAAGGTTGGCATTGTGACGCCCGGCAAGATAGCGATTATTCTATGGGTTAACGAGAAGGAGAAATCAAGGAGAAGACAAGAAGAGAACCTGAATCAAACAAGGAGAAAATCCACCGTTTGCTAAAAAAGGAAACTTTGTTAATAATCAAGGGATGAATGCTCATACGACTAAACATGTGTCTATATAGAGTCTAGACTCTAAGACAAAGAAAGGAAAGAAATATCAATTTATGGACCTCAATTCCTATCTTGTAAAGAAAAAAGAAATTTTTTTGCCAGGAAAGGAAATTTCTTAACATAAATTAAAATTAATAAAACAGGAAGTTGATATAGACAAACCCTAACCCATGAATACCAGAAATACCAAAGATACCCTAAATACCATAAAAATGAAAATTACTGAAAATAGTAATAAAATCTTCGGAGGCTTCGACAAGCGCCTAAACGTTGCTTTTTGGGTCTGAAACTTGGCATTTACGGATTTCCCCGTACTAAATGTAGATCTCTGAATTATTCACGCGTGGCCACCGATAGAGTCTGATTCCGAGTCCCGTGTCAAAAGTTATGACCCTTTCAAGTTCAAGGGGTCATATTGGATTGGTCTTGCATCACTTGGCGGAGCGTGTTAGGCATGTCACACCCTTAATTGGAGGAGGGTGCGATTTAGACCATTCGATATCCCTATTTGGAAGAGGGTACATGGATAACCTCCAAACTCATAGCATATCTGTTTACATGCATAATGTAGTATCTTTATTTGTCTGTTGATACTTCCAGTTTGTTTGAGATGAGTTTTGCCATTACTATAACAGGGCATGTTTTTCACTAGGATTCCCCTATGATGGCACCGGCATCTCAGTACTTGACACTGCGGTCTCTTGGTGCTCCAGCTGTTCTCTTATCTTTGGCTACACAAGGTGTTTTTCGAGGATTCAAGGACACAACAACTCCTCTTTATGCTACTGGTAAGGTTACATTTAAACATCATGTTAGACTTGAAGAATTCTTCCCTCACCCAAACTGCCAAAAGATCTTCTCTATGTCAATGTCGGTGCATGGCTTTACTCTTTGTGTTGTTTGCTTTCTTTGGCTTTTATAAAATAGAACTCAAGGATTGTAATGAAAGGTTATGTTGTGTTTCTTTTAATCACTTGTCAGGAATTGGAACTTACACTAGGCAGACCCATTATCATTATTTTCCTATCATTGCAGCTCTTCTCTGTTTACATTGCCACTAACAGTTGGAGATTCTATACAACAAAATGAGAGAAGAACCACATGGGTCCGAACAGTAGTTCCTTGTTCTTCATCTGTCTTAAGAAACTTCGATTATTAACTTGTCAATCACTTCCATATGGGTAACGAATTTCTGGCAGCTTGACCAGTCATACTATATTTTGTCAATCTCACATGTAGAGTTGTCAACTAATATCCTTTGGCATCATAATCTTATCAACTAAACTTCCCCTCAAAATCCTGAAGATAAATAGTTAACATCTAAGCAGCAACCTAATATCAGGACAAGTTTCTATAACTTTTAACCTTTAGGATGAGGTTAGCTATAGAAGTTCTGAAGATTGAACAAAATAGTCAACTTTGTCAAATTGAACGAATTGGATCCATTTGTTGATTCTGTTCCTGAAAAAATCTGCAAAAATTTTGTGGCTTACTCAATGATCTATCTATTTATTGTACTCGTACATACGTTAGCAAACTCTTTGTATGTAAAAAAAACCACAATAACAATAATATGGTGAAGCAGCGTGCTTCTAACATCGCACTTTTCCTCAATTCTCCTTCCTTTTCCTAGTCCTATTATACGTGGGCATTAAAATCAACTAAAATTATTTCTTTCTGACCAACTCAGTTGCTGGAGATACAACCAATATAATCTTGGATCCACTATTTATATTCTCCTTCCACTTAGGTGTTAGTGGTGCTGCAATTGCTCATGTTATTTCTCAGTAAGTATATATTACTTCTACCAAAAAAATACTACCTTTGCTTGGAACACTAAATAATTCCTTACTTTCTTCTGTGCACTTTAGCTAATTGATGTGTTGCCTAATTGCAGATACCTAATTGCTCTAATACTCCTGTGGAGATTACTGAGACAAGTTGATGTGTTGCCTCCTAGTATCAAGGATCTACAGTTCAGTCGGTTCTTAAAAAACGGTAACTAACTCCGATGTGATGAATATGCCACACTACTTATTGTCAATTTACTAAGTATTATGAAAATGTGGGTGATTGTTCATGCATCTGCTAGACCCATTATTTCTGTAGTAACTCACAATGCATGAAACATTTTTGTTTGTTTGTTTGTTTGTTTAGGTTCTTTACTGCTCGCACGGGTGATTGCTGTAACATTCTGTGTGACCTTAGCTGCATCAATGGCTGCACGACAAGGGCCGGTACCCATGGCCGCATTTCAGATATGCTTGCAGATTTGGTTGGCTACTTCTCTTCTAGCTGATGGTTTGGCTGTTGCAGGACAGGTTAGGAACTTATACCAATTTTCTGGCCAACAATTTTGTATGAAGAAATTGAAACTATGACTGCTATTCTTTGTATATTCTCAAAGTAGACACTAGAAATCGATCAAGAAGCTTCGTTACTAAGCAAAACTACAAAGCAAAATACTACCTACAGTGTGGTTAATCCATCAGATCCTTTTCAGGCCATACTTGCCAGTGCATTTGCCCGAAGAGATCACACTACCGCAACCTTTGCTGCTTCACGCGTTCTGCAAGTAAACTTTTCTATCTGATAACCGATCTTCTTCGCGAATATGAGCTACCATTTCTTGCCTTGGAACTAAATGTTAGATCATGACGGCAGTGGGGTATGGCTCTGGGGCTGCTCCTATGCATCACACTCGGAATTGGTTTGAAATTTGTATCAACATTATTCACCAAGGATGCTGAAGTCCGGCGACTCATTCGCATTGGCATCCCGGTACTCAACCATTACTTGAGCTAATTTTTGCTGGAATATCAACTGGTTAATATGTTCATTTGCTTTCAGTTTGTCGCCCTGACTCAACCGATAAATGCGTTGGCTTTCGTCTTCGACGGTATCAACTATGGCGCATCCGATTTCGCCTACTCTGCATATTCCATGGTAATTAAGTGGATTTGCTTGATTTTAAATTTTAATGTTCAGTGACCATCTTATCATCATACATGATGCCTCAGATCCTGGTGGCCATTGTTAGTATTACATGCTTGATCGTACTATCCTCTCTTTACTGATTCACTGGAATCTGGATATCTCTAACCATTTACATGAGTCTGAGGATGTTTGCTGGATTCTGGAGGTAATTAACCTTCATCATCAATCTTTGCAATTACACACAAACAAAGACCTCCTCACAAGTTTTTCCCATGTGTATATAATACATGCAGAATAGGGACAGCGAAGGGTCCATGGGCCTTCCTCAAGACTTGACTTGCAGTCTCCTTGCCTTCTTGTTTATGTGCGGGAGCAAGGAGATGATTGCTGATATTCAAGCTTGATGTTTAATTCTGGTGGCGCAAATTTATCCGGCCGTCAACGTCGAATTGGTCTACGCTCTGTTTTGTTATTGTTGTTGTTGTATTTTTTTTTATTTAGTCAGACAACGAAAAGTAATAACAACCGTTTCTCTTGTCGTGAAGTTGCGCTGCGAGATCCTTCCATGTCTCTTCTCACATTTGCTTTCTCGATGCGGGCTTACCCGCGGATCCGGCTTGGCGTCGGCCACATCATGGTCATCGCCGCTCACGCGCGCCGTTAGCTAGTTGGATAACGGTTTCCTAAATGTAGACCCAGGGACAGTTTTGCTCGTTTTCTTCTTCCTTTTGAAATGTGGATTCGGTAGTTGATAGAACAAATGAGACTGGAAGAGGGGCTGAATGGGAGGCGACCACACGGCGCCCTCTCAAGTAAACACATATCTTTTGCTCCCGATCTAAAATTACTGGCGGGAAGAATTAGAGTTAGTTCAATCAATTGAACGAGGTTAAGTTCCCTTATTGTTAATTTTGTTGAATTGTATTCCTTCTGAGCAGGTTTTATTCATCAATTGATTAAAATATGTCCATGATTTTTTTTTTTAATTTTCTTTATCCATCCAAAATCATGTGAAATGGTTCCTTTCTCCTAAACTAAAAGTCTCATCAAAATCAGGTGAGTTTCTGTGAATCCTTTTCTCTCTTCTTCTGTCTATGAAATCGATTACATCTCAAACCAAATTAAAAAACTTGATTTATTATTTCACCTCATTTTATGTTAAATTTATGTTTGTACACGTGTAGCTATGTTATTGCAGTTGGAATCCTCTGGTCCATAACCCTTAGTCCATCTCTGATCTAGTACATAACAGCCGTTGGATCGGAGGTAAGATCCAAGTACTAGTCCCTCTTGATATGATCCCACGGCTGTTATGTATTGAATCATAGATGGATTATGGGTGGTAATCCAGAGGATCTAAACAGGGCCGGCTTCAGGGGGAGGCAGCCTAGGCAACTGCCTAGGACCTCCCTAATTTAGGGG
>JBAMIE010034948.1:0-18805 GCA_037177295.1 Kaempferia parviflora
GGCAAAAGGCGAATCGCTCGCCCCCAGTGCCTCCGCCAACCCGTCCCAGGGCTAACACAAAGAGGTAAATCACGGGGGCTACTAGCCCAGACAGTGACTAGTGCATAAGGGAGGGCAGGCACCTGACTTCGTCAGGATTTGACCCCCCGACCTCATTGGTGGCAACATCTCGTGCACTAGCCATCAGTCCCTCCCGTGGGGACACTTATTTGGTAAATATGCATGTACAATGGGAGGTTATTTAAGAAGTCAAATAACTTTTGATTCAACTCAAGCAAATAGTAAAAGAGCATAGGTCATCTCTCAAATTATGATTGTTTTGCATCATCAACTAACTCTAAGATAAGCATTAACAGTAAAGCACATGCAATGCAAAAACAATATATATCTGCTTTATAGATGAATTAAAGAAATGGCTTATTTGATTCAACCCAAGCAAATTAGGAAAAGGACAAATAAGGATTTCCTGCTCTTTGATTGTGGTTTCTGATCATGGTGACTTATGCAAATTTTTTACCTTAGACTTCACTAAGTGTTACAACTTGTGACAAAAGACATAAGAGAAGGGGTCTTGACCTTTAAAATGTGTTGACTACAACGAAACAAGATTTTAAGGTGGAACGGACAAATTTTAATATTTTAGCTGATAACACTTCATTAGACATGTTTTTAGGTGCCATATTTGAAAAATGACGATCTCTATTGTCAAAAAATATCCTGGCAGTCAAATGTCTTGGAAGCACCATAAAAGAAGCCTCGATACCCTCACCAATTCTAAGAGCTGGCACCATTCATTCCTTTAGTACATATTGAAATTGCACCTCAAAATGCTTACTCGACCTAACTTGACCACCTATTATTATTTTTCTAGTCCTTCTATCAAATTTGTATCTCTCTCTTAAGGTAACTATCTTGGTAAGTTGGTTGAAAGCTTTGAAGGGGAACCTTTTCTAATATGTTTTATGATATCCAACCATTTTGTGCATCAACATTTAATTATTTGAACTACAGTTTTTCATTTTGAAGATTCTAAGCAACTTGGTAATGGCTAATGTGCTTGCTGCACTTAATTTATAATTGCCTGGAACTTCATAACTTGACTCTGTGTTGTTATTTATTTATTTTTTCCAGTTGTCAATGCAGGTTTTTAAAAGTGGACCATTGTTTATTTCATCTAAAGGTTAGTATTCTTCTTTTCTAAAAGATTGAGATTATGTTGCATAGAACCAAGTTGATTTTGAGGGTATTCATTATATAAGGATGTCTAACAAGTTTAGCCAGTTAGCCTGTCTTCATCCATGGTATACTATTTTCTTGGACCATAGATGTTAGGTAGCACTTGTGAAGAAAGGTAAGCTGCTGATAGTCACTGAAATATTATGAACTTTGTCTATCTACATTGCTGATCCTTGTCAGACAGAAACAGAAGCTCAAACTCTTCTTTGAGTTTTTTAAAATTGCCAACATGCATTGAGACTTCAATTGAGCTGTCTTCCCACTTTACAACTATTCTCTTCTTCCTGCTTTACAACTATTCTCTTGCTCCTTGACTTTCCTTCTTGTTTATTTGTTATGAAAGGTTTTAAAATAATTAGTTTAGTCTCATATTATTATTTTCGATCATGAGTTGGTTTGGAGGCTATATATTAAACATAGGTTGTTATCTTGTTTGTTAAAATCAATATTGGTATTGGTATTGGAAGTCCAAAACACTAAGTTATTGACCTTATTAGATAGGTAGGACTGGAATAAATAAAAAAAAAAATATTTAAATGATGCTATCTGATTAATAATACATTATGAATATAAAAAATTATGAATAGTAGCATATAACAGTTTAGTTTCTCGGTACCATGATTCTATTCTTTCGTAATAATGTCTTGATTCAATGGCTGAATTAGTAGCACTAATTTGTGAGCTCTCTAACAGTTTATGTGCATATAACAATACACAGGGATTGGTTGGAAATCATGGAAGAGGCGTTGGTTTATACTTACACGGACTTCTCTTGTTTTCTTCAAGAATGATCCTGTATGTTTGATTAATTAGTTTTACTTAGAAAGTAAAGACCACTTTTTTTATGTTCCACTTGTAGTAGCTTTTATCTATAGTTTGTTGTTTGTACAGCTAGCTTTTGTTGATGCTTGATAATGTAGTTGTTAAAATTAGATAGACAAGCCTTGACATCATAGATTAGTGGGATAATATGAGTCATAGAAATAGATTTACTAAATGTAGGGATAAAATTACATTTATTTGATCCTCAATGGTCCTTTGAGTAGCACTCAGACCTGATCACAATTTTCTGTTATGAGGTATTTATCAGAATAAATAAGCACAGCTTATTGTAATGTTTCTCCATGATGCTTGAAACCTTATGCCATAACAGAAACAAAAATTATTACCTCAGAATTTGATTGAATGTGGTGTGACAAAGTATAAATTTTAGCTTAAGTTGGAGCATATACAGAATATTAATTGACTTTTGGTGGCATTGTAGAGTGCATTACCCCAAAGAGGTGGCGAAGTCAATCTTACTTTGGGTGGTATTGACCTAAATAATTCTGGAAGGTAAACTCCTTTTTTTATATTAATTTTAAGTGATCAGCTGCTATTGTGGATATATGTTCTGTTTGATAAAAGTTTTATTTTCAGTGTGGTTGTTAGGGAAGATAAGAAGTTACTAACTGTTTTGTTTCCTGATGGACATGATGGTCGGGCATTTACCCTTAAGGTGCTTTACAAACTCTTCATCTCATCTTTGGACAAGTTTTCCTGGGGAATCAATGGTCCACCCTTGTCAAAATTACTTTGGCTGTTTTTGGATAATTAATCTTGTTAGCCTTTTTTATGGCTATGCCAGGCAGAATCTTTGGAGGATTTATTTGAATGGAAAACAGCCTTGGAGCATGCACTTGCTCAAGCTCCAAATGCTGCTCTTGTGATGGGACATAATGGAATTTTTCGTAATGATAATGGGGATACTTTTGAAGGATCATTCCATTATTGTAAGTCCCAGTTATCTTAAGTTCTGATTTTCTTTACTTAACATAGACTAGTAAAGATTGGAATTATTGTACCATCTAATTGTCTAATTTGATTGTTAATTTTTTGAATCATGTGCAGGGAGGGACAATCGGCCTATCAAATCCTTGGTTGTTGGTAGACCAATTTTGCTCGCCCTTGAAGATATTGATGGAGGGCCATCCTTTCTAGAAAAGGCTTTATGCTTTCTTGAGAAGTTCGGTGAGTCACAAAACAAATATGCCATTTTAGTCTTTGAATATCCTAATACTGCTAATTTTTTTGTGGACTTTTAGTATTTTCCGTGTTTGATAGATTTTAATATGCTTGATAATTATTGATGGTGTGGGCGAGCATGCTCATCACCTATGCTTATCCTAAGAAGCTTTGGAGCTGGTATATAGGTACATAGCAAGTACAAAGTAGTTACATCATGATGGAATTTTGGTTTGCATGTCAGACTTAGATAATTAGACTTAAGGATTTATATTTCATTTTGCTCACATTCCTCCTCTGCAAGTCATCCCTATACATGGAATGCTCAAACCATAAAAGAACCAAAAGTTTGGCAGCTTTTATTATGAATCATCTAAGGCTTTGTTTGCTTGGAGTGGTGGAGAATGAGACAGAAGAGAAGAGAGGATGGTCATGTAAGGGAAAGGAACCTTGTCTTCTGCCCAAAGTCATTAGCATGATCCATCCATAGCGTCCTCGCTTCCTCCTTTCCTAATGGCATAACAACAAAGCTACCAACCATTGCCGGTGTGCTCCCATTAGCTATGCTAACACGTGCATGATTCCTCCCCCCTCCTCTTTGTTTGCATAATAGCCCTTGCTTTCCAAACTGAAGCATGGATAATTCTACCTTATCAGAAGAGATCTGCCTTTGGATTGAAGGCTGCTCTCTAGTAGTCAGCTTAAGGAATAAAATTTTCAGGAACAAAGGTGGAAGGAATTTTGCGGCAAGCTGCTGATGTTGAAGAAGTTCATCGAAGAATCCAAGAATATGAGCAAGGTTTGTGTCCTTTTTATATTGAATTTGTAATTTTTAGTGGGAACATATAGAAGTTGCTTAGGTACATAGGCAATGTTTTTGCTGATCTAGACTTAATCATAACCAGCCATATTATTTTTTGATTTTGATTTTGGATTTTTCAGAATCATATATATTGTTATTAAGATGAGTTCATTGACACTTTTCCCAGGAAAGATTGAGTTTGCAGCTGATGAGGATGCCCATATTATTGGTGATTGTGTTAAGGTTCTTTTACATCTCTTTCAGTGACTAGATGACAAACCTCTAATTTTAGAGTTTGCTTTGATCAATTGCTAATATTCATAGAACTCTGCAGTATGTTCTTCGGGAGCTACCATCATCTCCAGTTCCAGCTTCTTGCTGTACTGCATTGCTGGAAGCTTATAGTATGTCTATATGCTTGTATGCATTTTTTTTCTCAATGGTGCTAACGTGCATATATGCCCTAATTTTGATCAGTACACTAAGAGAACACTTTTACAATTGCTGTTGGAATGATTTTTCATATTGTTTATATCTCCTCTGTTGGACTAATTTTACAGGGGAAATTGTTGAATCTATTGCATAAAGATTAACTGCCGATATCTATGCATTTCGTATCTGGAATCCATCCCACTTTGTAGGGAAAAAGTTAGGTGGTCTACCTATTGAAAAGTGAGAGAAACAGCAGAGGGGTTGGGGATAGAAAGGGAGAGGACACTGTAAACGACTTCTCTAACACCCATTTCAAATAATTGGGACCCACATAACTTGATGGTGATGATGACATGTTCAAGTGTTACTAACAAAAAAAGGATTCAATGTGAAGACATACAAGCAGACAATAGCTTGCCTCTCCGAGTTTCACAAGTATGATCTTTGATCATCATTTGACACGTTGAAATGTTACATGGAGAATCTCACCTTGAGTTCAAGTAAACGATATATTATCAAGGTACTTGCATAATTGAGCAATATAAGGAGGATTTACTTCCTTATTATGCTAGCAGGAAATGTACTTGTGCTTTTCAGCATTTTAGACAAAATCTATCTTTAATGACCCCTTCAAGCTCCAATTTGTTTGTGTATCTTCAGTGACATTTAAAACAATTCTATCTCATTTTCATTCAAATTGGACAGTTAGTTTTGTTGTACCTCATTCATTTTTAGTCCAATCCCTTTGTCTGTTCTGCATCTTCTTTGTAGCTGAGCCGCCTAAGCTGATCATTCAAATCCATTTATGGCTGGTGTATTGGGGAATATGTAATCTCCCTGAACCCAAAATTGGTTTGAAAAGGGTAATGCACATATATTTTCATCAGCACAGGCATGGGCTGATATGAAATGGGATGCCATTTTGAGGGCAGTGCGATGACTTCCTCGTATCTGATTAATGTTGGCATATTGATGGAAAGGGTTTCGTCTCCTGTTTTAATAGACTCAGGAACTCTCTATAATCCTGTTAAGAAAAAGGGACATACTGCTTGGGATCGAGAACATGACCCACAACCAAAGATCATTGATCAATCTATAGTTTAGCAAACTAGTCAGTTGAATTAGTTGAACTTCTCTGGGTAGATAATTACAAGGTTAAGGGTTTGATGATTGTTTTTACTTGGTAATATTGAGTCTTTGATGCTATTAATATTTCTACAAATTTTATCATATTGAGCATTCTTTTCTATGTAATTGAAATGTTGTAATCTGTTTATCATTATCATATACTTTTTTATGCAAATTAATCATTTTTTATGTTTGAATGAGTATAATTATTTAATTTTATGTCATTTTCTTTTCTATGATTTCTTTCTCTGTGTTTGTGTTGATGTGTCATGTGCCTACCCTTTTCCTATATTTGTAGAATTGACAAACAATGAGGCTCGTGTAAATGCTATGCGCACTGCTATAACTGAGACATTTCCTGAACCAAATCGGCGATTGTTGCAAAGGTAGTTTCTAAACTTGTGTGATTATCTAATCTATTTCTAGTCACACTATACTTTTTTGGTGTACCTTGATGCTATGATCTTTTGACCAATTTCTCTTATTAGGTTCATTTAACAGGTTAATACCTTGGTCACTCTTATAGTTTTTTTTTTCAGTTTCCTTAATAGCATTGCACTAAAAAAACTCCTGCACTATGATAAATGATCATTTCTGGAATATCCATCAGCTAGTTTAAGATTGTGGATAAATTCCTGTGATGCAAGTCATCTTGGATAGTGTTTTTCAATTTTCTATTTTCTTTTCAAAGAAATATTCCTGAAAATGCATTTTATCTCGTTATCAGAGAAACAAGGGCAATGGAAATAAATAATACTTACGGTTGCACAAAAAATAATTATATAGACAAGTTAAATAGTGTAAGAATAAATGATTGAAATAATATTTTAAATATTTTAAAAATGTACTTTAACTAAAAAAATAAATTACAAAACAAAGTAATATTAGATTTAGTTTTCAATATTAAAATCGATGCTTAATAACTCAATTATTAACTGTAAACATGATACAATAAATTATTGAAATATTGCACAAATAAAAGTATATTTTTATTATTTTATTAATTTCTTCTGAAAATATTAAAATTTACAAATATCATCAAATTTTAAATAAAATTTATTTATTTTATATCATCTATTCCTTGTGTTCAAACTCTTTATAAAATTGGTTATGATTCCAATTGTGAGTTCCATCTTGGATTAATGTACTGAATCTGGATATCAGCTAGACCATCCTGTTTTTATTTTTTCTTCGTAATCCAGGTATTCAACTCTTCAAACTGATTAATCCTGGAGATGAAACCATCTTGTTTTTATGCTTTAACACGGTGTGATTGCCAAAAAGACCAGTAGATAATGTCTTGATAACAAGATGACACTTAGTATTCCATCTAAGTGTGTTGATCAATACCTTAATTGCTAGTTGTATTTGATTCTTATTCTTTGCCTTTTTCTTTATTAGGATTTTGAAAATGATGCATGTCATATCTTTACATACTGCTGAGAATCGGATGACTCCATCTGCTGTTGCTGCTTGCATGGCTCCTCTTTTACTAAGACCTCTTTTGGCCGGTGAGTGTGATTTGGATGATGATCTCGACTCAAATGGTGACAGTTCTGCTCAGCTTCTAGCGGCAGCAAATGCAGCTAACAATGCTCAGGCCATTATCATAACTCTTTTAGAGGAGTATGAAACCATATTTGATGTATGTTTCTTACCTATTAATTGTAAAATTGTTTATGCACGCATTATATTTTCTGTATTGGAGTAAAATCATGGAATCAAGCTACAAACTAACTTGATTTTATACGAACAGAAGTTGTATCTATTTGAGCATCTCACTCAATGCTTATTGATTGGGTCAACCTGGTACTGATCTGATCTGATCACTTGATTCCAATCTTTGCATCAACCATTGCTGATAGAGACCATTTCCAATAGTCACCTAATGGTTAGATGAGCAAACAATTGAAGCTGACCCTTTTTTACTGTCTTTTCCCCTACGTATATCGGTTTCCCCTGTTCAACACTCTTAACTGGCTTATGCTTAGTCCTTTCTACTTGCCCTAGCAAAGATTTGGTTGCGAAGGTTAGCAAAATATTCAGTGAGAGAAATACTATGTTAAGCTTTTGATATACAGAGTTGATAGTTCAAAAGCACAGTTAGTATGGCTGAATAAACAGTTCACTTCTATCTCTAACTTTTGAACTCAATGTAATGTATGAACAATTCAGCTTTGTTTGTTGTCCAGTGAAATATGTTGCTAGAATTTTGATAAATTCATAACCTATTTTATCGTCTTATCTGCAAAAGCCTTTAACTTTGACCTCGGTTCCTACTAGCTTGAAGTTCCTGCATTTGATGGCCCCCAGGGCTAACCCAGTTGGTAGAGGCTTGGGAGAGTAACCAAAGTGGCCCGGGTCGATTTTCGCTAGAGGATTTCGCGGCCCCTGAGGACGATTCCCGTTCATACCTCTGCCAGTTGGGTTCTTGCTGAACCTCCTCCCAACGGTGTGGGGCAGGCGTGGGGTGGGGGGGGACCGCTAACGTGGCGGTTCCATGTTTTTTTGAAGTTCCTGCATTTGATAAATCTTGTCTTTTGTTTTCATCTTTTTTTTCTTTAATTTGGCTTTTACATATGGTGCCTTGTAAGTGAATCAAATGGGAGTGTTACTTGTGATAGGTGAGCACAATATCTTCTAGCGCGCGTGACAATTGCCAATCTAAAAAACATTTGGTTAAGTAGAGACATCCTTCACGGATTATGCTAGTTGCCCTTTAATCTCACATCTTCACGCGATATTCACGATCCAATTGATCCAATGCCCTAGGTTTGACAAGGATCCATGTCTGTAAATAGGGAATATTGTAGAACGCTGTTTTTATGATTCTCATGTTGTATATGAATACTAGTTTTGCGATGCTGATTGTGAGCTTTAATAAAAAATTTTTTAAAAAAATGTGGTACTACTACATTAGCGGCCCCCTCACTACTGCCCCATGCCATTGAGGGGAGTACAACAGGACTCAGATCGGTAAGGGTATGGGTGGGGGTCTATAGAGGCGGTCAAATCCTCCTCAGAGTTTCGACCCCGGACCTTTACAGCCACGACCCCATGCACCTACCAACTGAGTAGCTTGTGTGCTTTAATAAAGCATGTACTGTTGGAATAATAAAGGTTGCATTAGGTTTTGGAAACCATCATAGAACTATGTCAACAACTTCATGGACATGAATAATAAACTTATTTGTCATAAGATTTGGTGATTGCCTGTAACCTTTCAAAGAGTCTTATGTAACCCATTTGTTGGAATTCATGACCTGTTCATCTTGTTGGAATTCATAACCTTACAAAGCATACTCTAGTCTTGATATAACATACATGGTGATTCTACAGTCTTCTCAAATAATTTACCATAATCCTTTTTCTCTGTTTTTTTAACATGGCTCGGAGTGAGAATGACTAACCTTGTGCCAGAACATCCTTTAGCTACATTAGCTCTTATTCTCTCCACCGTCTACTTTTCCTTCAATCTCGTGCACTATAGGGGCCTCCTCCACTTTACCTGCTTTCTTTATTTGATACAGCATCTCAACTCGGCCAAATTGTTTTTGCCTGTCTATGTCTTTCCACCTTGTGCACTATGCTAGTTTCTATGTTTACTTGCCAACCTATCTTCCAACTCACCACAACATTGTCAAACATTTTTAGAGAGAGCTGGTTCTGTAATTTGGTCCTTTAAGGTTAAAATTTTGTCATGAAGTTTTGAACAGATTCTATTTTTTCATAGTTCAGTATTTCTCACTCTTAGTTATTCTTAAGGTCTGTTGATGTTCTTTTTCTCCATAATCATAACCATTGACTCATCCATGTTTTACATGTACATTTTTATGCAAATTGTATATCATCATATTCTTGCAATGGAAAAAAATCCATATATGTACACATTTGTTTTTCTTGTCATTGTTTTTACACTTCTGTGGCTCCAAACAGGGTCTGTTTAGTTACAGAAATCATAGGAAATTAAAATTCTTTTTTCTGTTTGACTTAATGTATCTCACTAACCCATATTTGGATATCATCTTATATGTAATTATTAGTTTTTACCTTTACAGGATGGTAATTTGCAGGGATGTTCACTGTCTTCTGACTCTCAGATTGGAGACACTGGCAGTGAAGAATCTACATTTGATGTGAATGCAGATATCAAAGATAATGGTTATCATGATGCAGAAAATGATGCAGAACCAGAAATGGAAAGTGATAATGATGAGCGTGTGCTCAGTGGAAAACTGAGCGGAAGCAGTGGATACGCTGGCAGTGATCTTTATGACTACAAGGTATGTTCTTATTTTTATGGTGGCAGTCTAGTACTGATATTTATATATTGTATATATTATTTACTTTAACAAAGGATTGAGTCGTTTAGACTGTATTTTAGGTGTTTGCTGTAAACATGAAATGTTAGCTTTTAAAATACTTCCAAATTTCAAAAGATGTTTGTCTGCAATATCTGTTTTAATGAAGGTTTGCTATACCAAGATTAAAGAACTGTCTGAGTATTTTGGTTCAGATTGTTAATTTCAAGCTAATTATAATACTTTTTCATTTTATCAATGCTCATGTTCCTAATGTCTGCCAATAAGTGATAACTGCTCTAGTTTAGGATTTCTGGTGCCTTTTCTTTTCTACTTGGTACATTTATGCAACATTCTCTTACCATACAAGTTTTCTTGTAGCTGTTGTCCCATAGTGACATATAAACAATAATAGACTAGAGTGTAGAACGACTGATTACGTCTAGTTATTTGGTTCCAAGAATTTTAGAACATGATTGTCTAAAGTCCATTTGTAGTGTTAATTGAGTTTATAGGATTAATTGGTTTAGGAGTTCAGTGGAGTTGTAAGCTTTTTGTTGTAGAATCTCTTGATGATTGATATTTTTCCAGCCGGCGTGTCTCAGAAAAGTGCCCCTCACCAACTGTGGTGACAGGCAGCTTGAAGGTACCAGGGCAATCAGTCAGACAAATTTGTGCTGGTCTGCATGCTGCCTCAATCATTCTGTCTCCCTACAACCATTCAAACTTTGGTGTTCATGCTTTTATTTTGGCTCATCATCAAACTTGGTATGAAACCTGGGACAGATGTCTGCTGTATGCAGCAGGCTTGTACAAAATTGAACTTTGTATAGCATTTCTAAGTCCTTCCAATACTGGGCAATTGAGCTTGATTGTGGCAGTCCAATATTGAATCATTCCAAATTTTTGCAAATGTAGGTTTGTAGATACTCAGTGCTTTGGTACAGTGTATCCAGGTTAAAGCATTTTTTGTTGATATATGCAACTATGTTTTGAGATCTGGACCTGCAAAAGTTAGCTCTCTTATTCAATCAGTCTATTTCATAAGGTCACATAACAGAAAAGAACAGATCCTTGAGAGAATAGGAAAATCAGTTCAATCTGTGTGAGTTGCATTAAATTTGACTATTTCTAGTTCTTTAACAGATGTACTGGCATTCTAGTTCAGACCTTGATCTTTAATGTGGATATATTGTTGAACCTTTATGAAATTTACAATACCCTACTATTGTGAATAATCTTGATGATGTTATTATATCAATACATTCAACTCAACTTCAATTTTATTGTGAGCGTTTTTCTTAATTTACTAGTTTTGCTTCATTAATGGTTATATCATGCTTCCATTTCTGTCACTACTGACTGGTCCTTTCCAGTTTGGGATCCAATACTATACTAATGTCTTTGAAAAGCAGGTCTTTGCTGGTGACGATTTAGATATGGAATCTCCTGAGAATCAGGCTTCAGCTACGAAACCTGAGTTGCTTACAGGGTCTAGAACTCACTATGACGAGCAAGTTTCTTCAATCAAAGGTACACAGAACCCACTGATTGAGAAGGATTCCTCTGATGCCTTGCCTACACAAGAGTCTCCCTTGTTAATGGGAGAGATTCTATCTTCCCTACATCAAGGAACTTCTTTTCATACTCATGCAAATGAATATAGTGCTGAGAGATACTCGAGTAAAGTGAATGGATCTCACACGCAAATGAAACACAGTAATTTTTGGGGTCGCAATAATGTAAGTTGCTTTAATTTAACCTGTTTGCTTGATGACAGTTAAATGTATATACTTACGATAAAAAATCGTGTATAAAAATTCAGTTTTTGTATTATGTTTCTACTATTGAATGCATTTTGTGAGTTACTTTTATTTGATGATTTAGAATGGAACAATATCTGTGTTCATAGGCTAATCAAACCAGGCTGTGTTTTTCTGTTGCATATTTCAGCATTCCTGTGTAACTTATGAAAAGAGTTTTTTTTGGTAATGTATTTGATAATATGATCAATCATGTTATTAAATTTTTATATATTTTGTATAAATGAGTGTATTAGATTAGCTATTTATTAATTTGACTAATTTCAGGTCAAAAAGAATCAGCCACTTGAACAAGTTGATTCTTCTGGTGAAGAAGAGTAAGTTATAGAGCTTTAAGAGTATGCAACATAATATTGTACATATGACACTATTTTTAGAATTCTTGCATCATAACTTATATCTTGAGGCTTTTTATTGCTCAACCATTATCCCTATCTTTTGGGGTGAATCATCAGGATGAAATTCTTTGAATATAGTATGTGATTTATTATGTCCGTGTCTCAACAACTTGTGTGTAATTTTTTATCCCACACACAAACGTCAAATATCCTTGATATTATGCTGCAATTCAATTTGTACCTTCATTTTAAATTCATAGCATCTATATAGTCTTTGATTTTATGTTTATGGAAGAGGGACAGATGAATACAAATGTAGTTTAGTACCCTATGAACTGTGCCACTAAGTCATTATAGTGATCAATGGATGACAAATTTTGACAGTTATGGTTGATCAAGGTTTCAATGTTATGTTTCTAGCGCTATAAGCTTGGCTCCTAATTTTTTATCCGCTAGTTGCTAGTTCATATAATCATATGCCAGTCCATTATGACTATCTAATGACATTCTCATTAATGTGTCTCACTTGGTGGGGGAGATCCATGCAGCTAATGTCAAAAGCTGAAAACATCATACTGTATATCATACCCTGAGTTTGTTGTGATGTTGGGTTTTGAGTTTCTTTTTCTTTTTTCCCCTGAAAAAGTTCAGTTGTTTGAGTTCTTTTCTTTTATGGTTTAATAGACTGAAATATCTGGTAAATTTTGCCATGAGTTGTCACAGCAAATTTTTTCAGTGCTAATTAGAATCTAATTTTGCTAGGCTTGCTATTCAGAGGCTTGAGATCACAAAGAATGACCTTCAGATAAGAATAGCCAAAGAGGTCTGATTGGTAACTCTTTCAAGACAGTTGTCAGCTAGTGATAACTTTAAAATGTACTCTAAAACAATCTTTAATTCTCTTTAGACGAAAGGCAATGCTATTCTGCAAGCAAGCTTGGAAAGACGGAAGCAGGCTTTGCATGAGCGTCGTTTAGCTCTGGAACAAGATGTATACATTTTTCATTTCTCAATAAACCATATGTCTGAATGATCTTCATGGCATGCAGCTTCTTGCTTACTCTTTTGTCAGTTTTCTTTACTTTGTTCTGGCTGGAATTTCTACATTAAATTAGATCATAGATTTTGTTTCTTATAGTGTAATTTCTTTCATCCTCATTGGCATATATTGTTCCTTTATATCGCTATTGGAACTCTTCAATGCTAGTTGACATAAACCTACAAGATGAATTATCTTTATCTTTACTCTAATGAATAGGCATAGGTTATGCTATTGCATTCCTCACATTATATAGTTTCTCTAATGTTTATCCCAGCATCAACCAATGGATGTCATTTTTCAAATTTTCTCAATATGCTATCATTTGCTTGATCTGCATGATGATATTTATCTTTCAATTTTTTTAGTCTGCCTCATTCCCTTCCTCTGGAATCTTAGTTTGAGCTATTTGATGGAATTGATTCATGAATCAGATTATTGTTGCATCAAACTAATATTGCTTTACCTGAACAACAAGTCTTTTAAAACTAACACACACCAAGTACTCTCCAACATCGAGTCATTATACTATTTGACCAATATCCTATACTATCGGTCTTATGCATTTGTCACATGGTGGAATTTGACTCCAAGGTGAAGAGCTTCCTGGTCAGTTACCTATCTGGGATTGTTCTGCAATGAGCATGCTTAACTATGGTTTCACTAAAAAGTGTCTCATGACTGAGAATGCGCATTTAATCCATTTAAGACATTTCACACCAATGACCCAACTACATTTTCTCTGATTCAATGAGTGTTCCAATATCTTCCTGTGCTTCAAGTCTTAGAAACCTCCTATAAGCCGCACCCTTGTTCGAGCTCTCAGCGAAGACTCCCCTGCCCTTATCATATGGAGAAAATATTTGTGACTAGAAAAGGTATGAAAAATGGTTATATTGGTAGAAAGTTATGATAGTACCAGTAAATGATACAACAACAACCAACCCTTATTCCACTAGGTGGAGTCGGTCTCAAACCTCGATAATGGAGGAGGGTTGCGTTAGGTTGCCAGCCAGTGTTAAGTTATGACAAATGTTCAATGAATGGATCCATTAAACGTGTAAATGATAAATTGGAAAATTCATCTAAGCTCTCAGAGCTTTTATATATAGAGTATAAACAATAAACAGATGGAGGAGCCCTTGATCGTCAATCAAACATATGAATATAGAACTAAAGATAAGAATCAAGTGCACTCTCAATTTTGGAAGAATTAATTATTATTATTGTTGTTGGCGGTGTAATTGGTGTTTTGATTATTCCTAAAAACATATGCTGAAGTCAATTTTATACTTGCTTAAAAATCACTTCATCTACTTATTTGCTTGTACTTGGCATACTGTCAACAAGTTACCACTTTCTTCTACTTTCCAATGCTGCTTAGCATAAGATCATTTAGCCTGATGTTGAAGCTTATTAGTAAGGTGTACCTTTTGCATACCTTCTTGTACTGACTGATGTTTGTAAGTACGTCACTACTATACAATTTCATTTTGGCAGTTCTTGTTACTGTCACATTTATGTGAAAGAAATACTTAACCACAAATCATCTTCCTATTCTAATAATTAAATAGGTGTTTGGAGATGACTAGTTCCCTGTTCTTAAAAGTTAAGCCTAGGAAGCTATATGTAATCTTTAGGAAATATGCATTTGAAACAATAATAAAATATTAATGTATACTGATTAAATATTGATTTTATTTCAAGGACTTGGACAGGTTGGTGTTGCAAATATCCTAGTTTAAATTTTGTTAGGAATTCCCAATTTCAAATAAGTCATTTTCCTCTATTTTTCCAGCACAACGTTGCTTAAGTTCTTGGTAACTCGAGGAAGCCTATTTCTCAACGTATATAATTTTCCATTAGGTATCAAGACTACAAGAGCAGTTGCAGGCTGAGAGAGATCTTAGAGCTGCATTAGAGGTTGGTTTAAGTATGTCTTCTGGACAGTTTTCTAGCTCACGCACGATTGATTCTAAGGTCTGCATGCCGTGTTCTTAATTTACCCCTTATTTAAGTGAATACATCAAATTCTTAAACATGTTTCACTTTCTACGAAGACAAGGGCAGAACTTGAGGAGATTGCTCTTGCTGAAGCAGATGTTGCTAGATTGAAGCAGAAAGTTGCAGAGCTCCATCTCCAACTCAACCAACAAAGCCAAAACCAATATGGATCAGCCCCTTCTGATATATATCTGCACCTTCCTTCTCATCTCACTCAACAGTAAGTGGCCTTTTAAAATGTTTCCAAATGAACTTTATTTGACCATGAACTCTCTGCAATAAACTCCTTTTGTCAGGACACTAAAATCGTGTGTTGACCAAATGCTGCTTATCCGCCCTCCTTGATGTCTTTTACTATGTAGTGTCATCTTAGTCCTTTTTTTTTTTGCTAATTTGTTTTGGTAATTCTTACTGTCAAATTGATTCAGTTATTAAATTAATTGGTTTATTTAAACCGATTGCTAGTGGTTCCTTTTTGGTATCTTTTCTGCTGCGACATTGAGTAAAAATAAGTGGTAATTAGATTGATTTTATGAACAGCGTTAGGATGCTTACTGGGCTATAATTTTCACCTAATCTAGTGTACATGCTAAGGAATTTTCTCTCTATTCTTTGGTTTCCTTGATGCATTGCAATTCAATTATATAGGTCGGGTAACTTTTTTTCCCCATATAGCATGGTGATATGAAACACAAACTTTCCAATACTGAACCTGATTCAAGGTGAAGCAGTGTTTCTTATGAGGGTGGGAAAGGTACTGTGGAACGAAATGGATGAAGGGAAAGAAACATAGAAGGAAATTGATAGTCTGTTTGTGTTTCCTTGGACGGATTAAAAACCTGATTTCTTTCCCTCATCTCCTTGGGATCAAAATAAAGAGGAAATGATTATTTAGTTTATGAAATTGAATTTTTAAAAAACTAAAAATAAGATGAACAGAAAAGTTAATTTTTGATTTTTTTTTTCCTGTTCAAATTAGCAAACATTGAGTCCAACTTGGTGCTTTCTGCTCGAAATTTGAACAGAAGTCATTTTGCTCGAAACTGGAGTGTTTCCCTAGTTGTTTCTTTTCATTCATTTTCTCCCAAGGAAATGGGGTAAAAGCTGGTGTCCTCCCGTACTTCCTACCCCCATTTCTCTTCCTTCCCTCGAAGGAAACATGGTCTAATGGAGGATGATGATAGCCCATAGATGTGGAATTTCAATTACTAGTTTAATTTCTTGTTCACTAGACTACCATGCGCCAGCGCCCTTCAACTTTCTGTTTCAAAAAATTCTTTAGATGTGAACCTATATATTCCTTGTATTGCTATTTGCTACTGCATTTATGTGAACTTATTGCAGGAAGATTGTCCAACAAGATTTCGATATGAGCCTTGCCTTTTGTAATCATGAAAAGAAACAACTAAGTGAGGTATGCTTAATCAATTGTCTATTATGCATACAAAAGGAAAATTTCATAGTAGCAGTTAAATTACAGTTAGAATATTTTGAAATGTCAAGTGCTGCCATTATCAATCATTTTCTTGCAAAGCAATGCGCTAATTCTGTATAATTTTTCTCCTCCGTAAATAAATAACTCTTGTATTATATTTATTTAAAGGGATAAGGGATATATGCCCAGCAAATTACCATCAGAAAAGTACATGTTCACAATAGAACATAGAAACATGTGGCTGCTGCATTGGACATCCCGTTCTTTTTTTGGTGCTTTACATGAATAGCCAATTTCTTATCGAATTGCAGGAAAGCTCATCAGCAACAGATTGGAGGAGAACAATGCTAGAAGAACCTCCATATACTGGTTCGAAGCTACCTTCGAGGAAGCATTCTGCTGATAAAACTAGTCTGAACGATTTAAGAGACTCGGAGATCGTAGCATCAACCGGTATGTCCTTGCAAGTCAAGGCAGCTATCGTGGAGAACTCACCTAAGACCGCTGAGGTAAGTGAAGTGTTTTTAAACTTGTAGTTCTTCGCATCCACTAAATATCTCTAGTAGATACTTGAGGAAATCTACCATCAGGTTGCAGAATATCCTCGGCAGCTAGCAGGGGCTTCTTCTACGCTGGCAGAATTGACAACCCGACTTGATTTCTTCAAAGAGAGGAGATCACAACTAATGGAACAACTCCACAGTCTCGATCTAAGCCACGGCGCGTCCTCTCAAGGTATACCGCACAATTCCTCCCCATGGAATTGATCCCAGATGAGGCATCGACAACCACTGCTTGTTCATCCGCGATCCATGGAATCTACATCAAGGCTTCGTTCATTTGTAACTTGTTCTGGTTAAGTGTTCATTATTTGGTGTTTACTTCTGCAGGAATGTAAATTTTGTTCGGTTTCATGTACTTCTCCATGTGGCGGTGTATTTTCATCAATAATGGTCTTTTATTGTGCTGGCTTGTCTTCAGCTTTTAGTTCTCAAAACAAGATACCATTATAATCTCTTGATCTCGAAATATGCTTATCTTTCTTACATTTTGTTTCATTAAGTTGCGAAAGAGATTGATAATTCATTTTTTCCTAGTGTTTTCACAAAACTTTTCTCCATGTAGTGGGATAAGATTTACTTGTTATTTTGTGTTTCACAAAACTTTTGTGAGAGTTATTGGATCAAATTTGTCACTAGCTCAATCTCAGAAGCACACAATCTATTTTAGCTTCTTTGAAACTGTGTTTTTTTTTTTTTCCGATTAGGGCTATAAACAAGTCGAGCCTAAATTTATAATGTTCAAAGTTTGTTTGATAAAGTAATCGAGTTTAACTTAGTTTAAAATAAATCAAGTTGTTAAAATAATTCTTCAAGCTTGGCAACTTAGTTTGAACATGGCTTGAGTTTGGTTCCTTTATATGTTATCGAACTCTCAATTAAAGTTTTTTTATTGTTTGAAACTTTTAAATTTTAAGTTTATTTGATTAGTTATTGAGCTTGATAGTATAAATCTGTTTGTTTATTTTGAAAGTTTTATTTATTTATTTAACAAGTTGAAAAGAATTTTACTGATGAATATGGTTCACGAATGTTGTTCACAACGTTAACGAGTTGAACACATATATGTTTAAACTTGTTCGTTTAGTTAATTTAAGTTTGTTCATTTAATTGATTGTATATATTGAATACACACAAATAACTTTTTACCAAGTTGAATATCAAATTTGTTCATAAATATTTACTTCATTTACAATCCTACTTTCGATCCAACATGTATATTTTGTGAATTGTTTGACCTGATTTTTCCTTTTTATTTGCAAAAAAAAAGCAAACATAAAACTGATTCTCAAACCATGAAGATGAACATTTTTCTCCTTAAAAGGGAAATGTGAAGCGTGTTGTAGAACAAAGAATGAACGTTAAACACAAAATCATTGTTCACGCGTTATAGACGATGATTTAGTTTGTTGCTTGAGAATAAAAAAGTTAAAGAGAGGAATTTGAATATGAAACTAATTAGAAGTATGATAGTTATTCAACAAAATCATGAAATACTTTAGAAAAATTTTAGACAAGATAATAACGTAATTTATATTAAACTGGTAGTCAAACAAAATGAAAAAAAAATATGGACGGTAAACTATTAGCTTAATTTAAAATATAATCATTCTGTTCAACCAATTAAAGAATATCATATGCATATGTTTAAGGTTTCGGAGAAATAGATAAAAGCATAGATAATAGGGTATAAATCTGTGACA
>JBAMIE010035143.1:0-18803 GCA_037177295.1 Kaempferia parviflora
TTGATGCAATCATGTTTTGATGTGTGTGTCAAATGGTTTAAGTTATGTTTCATTTGGATCTAATGTGGGTTCGAGTCATGCAGGGACTGAACAAGTACAAGGGAACCTCATCCAAGAGCTCCATCCTTGAGTCGGTGAAGGATGACGCATCCGAGGGACCGCCGGACATAGATCAACGAAGTGGAGCCGAGGAAGCGAACTTCAAGGCAAGTGAAGGATGGCATGGAGACGAGCCGCGGGCTTGTATGCATCCGAGGGACGAGGCCAAGGGAAGAGGACTTCAAAGGGCGACTCCAGAGAGATAAAAGTGCGAGACTTGTACTGTACCAGTCGCCTGGTAAGTATATCAGGCGACTGATCCCGTAAAGTTACGTGAAATGCAACTTCACAGAAAGATTGGTCGAGTGGACCAGTCGCGTGCACCAGGCGACTGATCGCTAGACCAGGCGACTGGTCAAGTAGCCATTAGCGCTTCTGACTAGCCGTTGAGCATTCTGCAGAGGCCGAGGGAAGAGGGCTTCAAAGGACGACTCCAGAGAGATAAGAGTGTGAGACTTGTACTGTACCAGTCGCCTGGTAAGTATACCAGGCGACTGATCCCGTAAAGTTGCGCGAAATGCAACTTCACAGAAGGATTGTTCGGGTGGATCAGTCGCCTGCACCGGGCGATTGATCCCTCGACCAGGCGACTGGTCAAGTAGCCGTTGGCGCTTCTAACTAGCCGTTGAGCATTCTGCAGAGTGTCGTTGTGAAAGGACCAGGCGACTGCTGCAGAGTGAGTGAACTTTTTCAACTCACTCTCTCCTCCTATTTAAGGAGGAGACTTAGCCATGAAATAGGCTAGTGTTCCCTTAATATTTTTGTGTTCTATTGACCTTCTTCCTCTCATTCATATTCCTAATTGTGAAGAGGAAGAAATGATCTTTGTGAGAGGTTTACTTCACCGAGAGGAAGTGAGTTCATATTGGAGAAGATCGTACTGCGTGGACCCTTGGATTAGTCACCCCTCTGGAGATGGAGACCAAGTAAACAAGGTATGTTAACATTGTTTTAATTTTAGTTTTCATATTCCGCTTGCGCACTGACCTTGTAGGAAGAAAACCGGCCATCCACGATCCAACAGTGTCAACATCCGATTAGTCCTTCTCCTTCTCTTGGACCAATGAGCACTTTTCCTTGGGTTTTTCCACTCCTTGTACTTGTGTAGAGTTCTCATGAAGCTCAATCACCTTCTTCCAAAGGTCACTTGCGCTTTTATATTCACTTACACTAGACAACACATTAGGAGGTAACAAATTAACTAAAATTCTAATTACCTCCTTATTCGTCTTCGATTACTCCTTTTGTTCCTCGATCCAATACCGAGATCAGAGACGCTTTCCCTTCTTAACTGTTGGAGCTTCGAAAGACTTTTCTAGCATCAACCATTGGTTCCAATCCATTTGGAACCAAGTCTCCAAGTGCGACCTCCAACTCCATCTCCACGTTCAAAATCCTCTAGTTGTGCTCCTTTCGACAATGAGTCTGGTGAAGAGCAACCTTGCTTTGATACCACTTGTTGGGACCTTTGACGCCGGCTAGAGGGGTGAATACGCTGGTCACCCAAATCATCGCTTCTTACGTTGTTAGTGCACAGCGGAATACCAAAATAACAAAAAAGAAACTAACTTAAACAAAAAAACAAGCAAGCAAACCTCTAACACGTCTGTGTCACATGGTTCAGAGATAACTTACTCCTACTCCACGGCGTGTCTGTAAGGTGGACGATCCATGTGATCCATCGGTGGATCAATCCCTGAAATTTCGGCTAGCTCAACCTCCTCGATGGAGAAACCTCACCATAAATCTTCCGAGACCTCTCGATATGCTTAGATTGCTCTTGAGCTTGGGAGACCACTAATAGGGGTTAACCACCTCTATTTCGTCAACCTTGCTCAAGATTCCCGAGTTCTCTAAAATAGAGCTCGGATAAAAAACACTCAAGTGTGTTTCTCTCCACTAGTTGACTGGTCTACTTACCAATCGCCTTTGTGAAAATATAACCGTTACACTCTAACGGCTCATTACTAGTCGAATGGCCAGTCGACTGCTCCACACATTACTCTACAGCCCTTAATTGGTTGAGCGAACAAAAACTTTCTGTTCGCTCCCCAGTCGACTGAGATATGCCTTAGTCAACGGGTCAAAAACCCTCACAAGGGGTTTTACCCCCAGTACATGTCTCTCATGCGCTCGTCCTCGCTCGCACAACTAGACCTAACCTTCAAGTCATCTTCCCTCAACTTTGCGCCTTGCCTTCTAAATGCTTCCATCGACCTTGTTCTTATTGTCGGGTCTTTGTCCTTTGCCAAGCTACACTTGGGCTTAGGCCGCCAAAGCTCCCCTTGGACTTATACCGCCAAAACTCACCCTTAGACCTTTTTCTTTTGCACCTGTAACCTGCACACTCAGCGCATATCAAATACAAGATGTAAATCTTAACTTAAACCTTTTGCCCAAACATCAAAACCTAAAGGTATAATGATCACATAGCTCGGTCTAGATTGCGATGAACTCAGACATAGGGGATCAAGTTTAACCACGTTCAATTGATTGGATCAGGTTTCAATCAACCGATAAAGATATAATCCAACTCTATAAAATATGACAAAGGTTGATTATCAATTCTACTCTATTGTCTAACTCTTTGCTCGAAGAAAACTCTTAAAGCTCTACGACCAAAGAAGCAACAGGAGTGTGTGACACCTGGGCCTTATGGACCAGATCAACAAAATCTGTTTGTATCTATCTAATATATGTTTTACTTTCCTATTTGTGATTATACAAATACTGTAAGGGATTTCTCCACCTCTTTGGGGAAATCAGAAAAAGACTTACCCTCTTGTGCATAAACCTTAAATATAGTGACCTGGGAGTTTGGAACCCTAATAAATCCTCAACATTTTTGCCTTGTCTTTACTATTCCTGCAAGTACTAATCTGATAGAACAAACATGACACAAGCAAAAGTAAGCAATGATCGATCCCCACTATCCTAATATAGAAACACGGTAGTTTTTTTTTTTTTTACTGATTTAGTGAAATATTTGGTTCCTTCGTTTCAAAGAAAAAGAATAAAAGACGTCATTGCTTTTCTTTGTTTATTGCAATCCAAAGGTGATCAAATTGCACCAATCAAAAACTTCCTAAACAAACACTCAATTAAATAGAATAACAAAACGTAGAATACAATGATAACCTGAGTCAGTGAGCTGAAATATAAATCACACAACATAAGCTTTAAAGAAGAATATAAGATTCGCTGACAGTGTCACCAGAGCAAGCTTATTTCAGATGACGCAAACCATTTCACCAACACAACAAACAAACCGGATTTCCAGTTCTAACTTTCTTCATCCACTAAAATTGTGGTTTCTTTGCTTACTCCAACATCCCCAAGTGGGGTCATATCATCATCTAGCAATGAAGGCAGTGGCGCCTCCTGTTACAAAGCAAAGTTTTAGAAGGAAAGAGTTGACCTCATTTATTGGACTGATCTGAGACAACTAGCCAAAATTTATATTTAAATGAATAACAACAAAAAACATGAGATTAATCATTCTTATTTCCATATATCAGCTGATAACAAATATTTGACAATGTACTTTGAGAATTTCAAACTAAACTGTTTACTATCTCATTGTGTAAGGTGAATTGAATGGAATGAAAATGATTCATTCTCTATGATTTTATTTCAATAACTAGATGGATAATTAATTGGAGATGAAATCGCTGATTCTTTACATGTTCTATCTCGAGGTTTCAAATTTAACAAATCAATAATGTACTTAAGGAATTCATAATAAATCCATCACGGTGTTACAATTCTACCAAACCTCTGTTAAGCGCTAATGTGTCAACATGCTTAGTCATCAAATTATACACCGCATGTGGCACATCACACTCCAATCAAACTAATTAATTATATAGAATAAAACACTTATAAACCTTAATTGTTTAAACCTGTGTTCAAACAGGAAAAATGTATCATAGTTTTAGCAATTTACCAAACATAATATTACTTATCAAGTTATTATTTCACATTTAAAATGGACAAATAAAATGAGTGAACTGATTTGGTCAATCGACAAAATGATTGGGCAAACCAAAATTGACCAGATAGGTCAACTGGCCAGACCGATCCACCAAGCTGAGCATATTGGGTGTCAGATGAGGCATGTATGTTGGACAATGAGGGCAGGTCGGACGCACGCACCGTAACTGACCCAACAGGTACGAACCAAGAAAAGTTAGGTTGACTAGAAGAATTAGCGGGAATGGTTCAAATATATAATGAATTATTCCACTAATAGTATGATTCCGAAACCATTACCAAACCAAAGAATGAAAAAGGTCATTCTCCTTTTCCTTCCATGTCATTTCAATTTTTATTCCCATTCTATTCCTCCATTCCAACATAACCTTTCTATATTATTCTATCTCAGATTTGGCGGTGGATTTAAATGACTGACTGACTACTCTAACATATGAACAAGCAAGCCTTACCAGGGATATACGGATTTATACTCTAATCAGAGCCCTTAATCATTCTCCATGTGCAGAAAAATGCGATGTAATTGGCATGATGAATGCAAAAATCATTAACAATTGACTGGTTGGTGGTTAATGTAGCTAAAACTAATATAATCAGTCAAATAAATACCTGCTCCTGAATAAACAATTTCAACCTGATGCCCTTTAATTTGAAGAAACTTTCACAAAGAGCCTTAAGCTTGCCAACCTGCAGGTATAGAAGTGAAATTGATTCCAAAAATCATAGACTAGTTTGATAGACATACAAAAAGTGGAAAAGGCAATTGCTTTGGTTTTTAATGCAACATACTATGAATCATACTTTATCTGTTTCTTTATGCCAGTCCATCCATCAAGGAAAGTTCATAATTCATATAATGAGGATTTTATATTTTTTTTATTATCAATTGATAACCTCAGCGCTAAAACAAATATTAACAGGAGAAACAGACATAAATCCAGAGCCAAGACAATTGAAAATATTGGGCTTCAGTGTGACAATTTCAATTATTCCTCATCCGTAACTTTTAAATTTCAAAAATATCATTTCACTTATATAACATGTCCGAGATGAGGGACAACTCTGGGAGAATATCTGAAGCCGGATAGGATAGCAATTATCGGGCTGATGCGAATGCAGAATTGAGGAGAAGGCAAGAAGAGAAATCACCAAAATAAAAAGGAAACTTTATTATCAATAAAGGATGATTCCTCAAACATTATTTATATAGACTCCAGACCCTAAGACTCAAAAAAGGAAATAAGTCCTAATATAGAGATCTCGATTCCTATCTTGTAAGGAAAGGAAAAAACCTTACCAGAAAAGGAAAAATTCATAACAGAAGGAAATTATCAAAATAGGACGCTAACATAGACAACCCATGACTCATAAATACCAAGAATACCCTAAATACTATAAAAAAAACAAAAATTATTAAAAATAGTAAAAAGATCTTTGGATCCTCCAAAAAGGGCCTAAACGATTGATTTTAGGCTGCCGGTTACGTTTCCCATGACAAACGTAGGTCTTCAAATTCTGCACGTGTGAGCGCTCACTCACTGAGTCTGATTCCGAGTTCTGAGTCAAAAGTTATGTTATCCGAAAGATTGGGTCCTCCTATGTTGGTCCTGCATCAGTCACATCAGGTTCAAAAGAATTCAACCTCAAGTTCAAAGTAGTATCATCGATATCTATAGAGAAAGGAATCAAGTACTTCACATTAAAGACATCAGAAGTCTTCAAATAACTAGGAAGACGCAACCTGTAGCATTATCGTTGATCTTTTACAATATCTCACACGGTCCAATCTTTCGATCCTTCAGCTTATTATACTCACCAATAGGGAAACGATCTTAATACAATCCAAACAAAATCTTCGATCTCAAAAAGTACCTGGCAACGATAACTATCAACTTGTGTCTTGTACTTGGTATTGCTATCAAGAATTGCCAATTTCATTTGCTTATGAATGCTCTGAAGATGCTCTGCCATCTCATTGGCTTTAAAATTAAATCATCCTACACATGGAATAGGGGCTAAGTCCAGACTCAATCCTGTGGTCCTATTCTCGATCTGTTGTAGGCAAACTCTATTTGAGGTAATGTCAAGTCTCATCTCGGCTTAGTTCGACATCTCATAAGGTTGCCCAAACTCCGATTCACCACCTCAGTCTGTCCATCCTTCTAAGGATGGTAGATAACGCGAAAGTTCAACTACATGTGCAATTTTTCTGGTATCTCGATCTAAAGTCATGAACTGAGGAATGTCATGTAAACACATGATCTCCCTGAAATAAAGATGGTCAACCCAGACAGCATCCATAGTCTTGCTGCAAACTACAAAGTGTGTCATCTTTGAAAATCTGTCAACCACAACTAGAACCGAATCTGAGGTTCATTGGGTGCGGGGCAATCTCAATATAAAATCCATGCTGACATCGATCCAAGGAGTTTCAAGAGCAAGTATGCATTAGTGAGAACCCCTTAGACCGCTAGCATACAGAACATCGGTCTACAAAATGAGCCGCATCACTAGTCAACTTGGGCCAATAAAAACCGGCAGAGATGAGGGCAAATGTCTTATCATGTCCGAAGTACCCCTCATTATGAAGCTCACTCATGATCTCTACCTCAGAGATCAATCTAGAACGCATAACTACAACCCACGAAACAAATAACTATTATGCAAAATAAAATCATGTCGACGACCATCATGTAGTTAGCGTACATATGCTACTCATGGTAGTAAGTAATGAAGAACAATCTGCGACACGGTTTATACTCCCGGATTGGTGTCTCAATGTAAAAGTGAACTCCTGCAAATAAGCCACCCACTTGGCATGCGGCCTCCTCAGCTTGTGTTGACTACTGATGTACTTCAAGGCTTCGTGATCAGTAAACGGGATGAAGTTCTCTACTTGGCAGTGATGTCAATTCTTAAAAGATTGAATAATGACATAGAACTCCAAGTCGTAGGTAGAATTCCTCTTAGATCCGAACAACTTCTCACTGAAGAAAGTAATTCGACACCCAAATTAACTCAGAACAACTCCTATACCAATGTCAGATGCATCATAGTTGACCTTGAACACTTGGTCAAAATCATGAAGTGCTAGAACAGTCATCTTCTGCTAGACCAGGTGAAAACTAGGCTCTACTTCTTCAAACCACTTGAAATCTCGTCCTTTGAGACACTCGATGTGGGAGCAATTAAAGTACTAAAATTTCTGATGAACCGACGGTAAAAAGAGAAATCAAGAAGAGAAATCACCGACTGACGTCGGTAAAAAAACAAATATCCTGCGGGTTGATGAGAAAGCGAAATTGAGGAGAAGGGAAAAAGAGAAATCACCAAGAATAAAGAGAAATCCAAAAAAAAAGAAACTTTATTATCAATAGAGGATAGTTCCTCAAACATCTAAACATGTGTTTGTATAGACTCTAGACCCCAAGACTCAAATAAGGAAATCAGTCCTAATATACAGATCTCGATTCTTATCTTGTAAGGAAAGGAAAGAAATCTTGCTAGAAAAGGAAAAATTCATAACAGAAGAAAATTATCAAACTAGGACGCTAACATAGACATAGATAGCCCATGACCCATAAATACTAAAAATACCCTAAATACCAAAAATGAAAATTACTAAAAATAGTAAAAAGATCTTTAGATCCTCCGAAAAGGACTTAAACGGTTGATTTTGGGCCCGAAATTTGGCAGTTGTGGTTCCCGGTAACAAACATCGGTCTTTAAATTCTGCACGAGAGCCTAATTCTGAGTTAAAAGTTATGCCCTCTGTAAGATTGGGTCCTTCTATGTTGGTCATCAATATCCCCATGGATACCTGCTACCATCACAGCGTGCCATGAGCACAGCCACCAATCACAGTAATGCCTTATGGAGCTGTTATACTAAAATTAACAGGAGTTGATGACACACATGTTAATGATGAATGTCATCTATCCAGAAAATACAACTGAATAACTTTATTTACATTTTTTACTTAATTTATTACTATGTCCAATAATTTGGGAAAATTGAAGAATGAGCACGTAAGATGAACTTCATTGGAAATCAGAAGTGGCAAAATTAAAAATTTATCCAGTGCAGCAAATAACTTTTCAACACAAAATATATATAGTTCATCAACATGATATATATAGCTCAAAAATTGAGACAGTCAAATTTGGTTACAAATACCTAATTTAAAATTTATTATACAAAATTGGTTACAGATACTCAACTAATGTTAGTAACGACATTGAAGCTTATATATACAAATAACTAATTTAGAATTTAATACAAATTTGGTTACAAATAAACTAAGGTTAGTAAAAGCACTGGAGGTTATATATAGTATTTTTATTCTATTTTTTTATTTTAACAGTTAAATAAGCTGAATTGAGCCAACTTGGTTCAACTTAATGACTTTTGAGGATCTATTTGAGGTTTACTTGAGAGTGTGGTTGAGTCCATCAAGTGAGCCTTGCGTGTAGGGTCAAGTGGATTCAAATCAAACTCAATTTGTACTTGTTTTATCCAATTTAAGCCTATTCGGTTAAGTTGGTCAACCGTTTCACTTTCCATGTTCAATATTGATTTTATCTTGATATTTGCAACGTTTTTTTATAGCTATAGCTTAGATCTTGAGCTCATCTATAATACTAATAATGACATAGGTTGTAAAATTGTTGTGAATGTGAAAATATTAAAAGTGGATAAATGACTATTATAAATAATCAAATTAATAATAAAAAATGAATAATCTAAGCCTAGACATATAAAGGGCTACATCGGTGCATGTGTTGTATATGGTCAATCTTATGCATTACACTACATCGATATTTATAACCGATAAGGCTTTCGGCCCACATGTAAGCTAACATCATTCATACCCTATAGACTTGAGTTTAGTAATTCACTTCTTTTTATTTGCTTTAAAATAAATGTTTGAATATCCTACTGTGGATATAAATGTGTGATTTGTATAAGTGACAAAGATTGAAAGCTAAGTACATTCTTGATTGAAAATCTAGTGCTAAAATGTGATTTACCACTAGTTGACCTATAAATTCTTAAATAAGATAATGTACATTCTTCTGTTTACTCACTTTGCAATTTTGTGGTCATTCTATATTTTTTCTAAGCTTCTAGTTTTGCAGGAGCAGAAGTATTTTAGGGTCCTAGTTGATTTCAGCTAGGGTTAGACTTAGAGATATCCAGATGTCATGAAAACCCATTTTGTTAATTAATGATTCTTCTTTTTTGCATTCGATTTTATTGTCACATAGTCTAATGTATTTTTCAAAATGATACTTTCCTTACAATACACTTGCATATACTTGGAAACTATTATATCTCTTTAACAAATGAATACAATGCATATTTGTTTTTTTAGCACTAAAGATGGTTTTAAAAGCATTAAAGAAAAGGACAACCTATCAAACTTTAGAAACTTAAAGCATAAATGACAAGATATGTGTATTTTACATAATTAATTTGGTATCATGTCAGGAAATCAAGCATTAATTACTTAAATAAGACACTGCCCTCACGTGTTGACGCTGTTGGTAACTGCATGGATGGTTGCTCCAATAGGTCATGGGGTTAACTCCTAGCGGATACAAAATGTCTCGTTAGGTGTCTGAGCTCTCCCATGCCAAGGGTCATTGTGCAAGACAAAATGTCCCCATGATTTACCTATCTATCTCTAGCCGGAGAACGCAATACTAGGTCGCCTGGGTGAGCGTTATCACTTTTTGTTGCTCCAATTGCTTAATAAGACACTAATGAAAAATATAGAGAAACAATTTACATATAATTTTTATTTACTTTGACAAAGTTGATTATAGGGTCCTAATGTTTTAAAAAAAGAGATGAGTGACATTGATGTGATAAAAGTAATGTCGAATAGTATAATTACTAATTTTAGAGCTAATGGAAGTGTGTCAAAAGATTTTCCAACTGTAGATTTACACGATAGATCAACTCCATATCCCCTATCTATTAATGGATGAATTCACCAATAATTCTCCTTGATATATGCTATTTTCAAATAAAATCATGTTAATAGACAAGAGTACTAATGCAACAAGAAGAGAGCTTGATTCTTTGAAGGTACGTGGAGTAGGAATCCAAAATGTAGTGCTAAAGAAGTCTAGAAAAGTGGTCGAAACTTAGGCATCACACCTAAGAAATAGTACACATCACGTCATCACACAATTGAAACAATTTCTTAAAGACTCATTTTTCTATTTTATATTTCAATAGCAACGCAAACATGCATATTTACACAAATAGGTGCACTCTTCAAACATAGAAAACATAGAAGTCTCATAAATATACTTTTCACTAGATTCTTGACTAGATTAAAAGCTTTTTTACTAAATTAAAGACTCTTGAAGACTCTTTTAATTGAACTTTCAATTTCCCAAACTCTCCTGTCAAATGTTGGAACATTGGACTTTATGCTCTTCGACTTTCCAAAGTTTCTTTCAAATGTTGGAACACTTGGACTTTACACCATTTCTTAAATAAGTACATCATTTTACAAATTATATCAAATAAAAGTTGAACTTTGGCACTTATAGACTTTTAGAGGAGCATGTCACTTATCTTCATCAAGTACAAATAAATTAAATTCAGAGCTTGAATGGAGGAGAAAAACAAAGTGTGTCAAAAGACTACATTATAGATCAACTCCCTATTTATTTATGGATAAATTCACCAATCATATTCAACATAAACTTGGTAAATGGTATTTGCAAATGAAATCATGGTAATAGATAAGAATGTAAATCAACCAAAGCTTCAAATATGTTGAAAATATTTTATAAACTAAAGCATTTAAGTTAAATAGAACTAGAACCAACCATATGAAATACAATTTCAATAACCAAAAAAAATTAAGGGAACAGCCGGACAAAACATTAAATTCTTCTAAGAATTTCGGTGAGATATTAATGAAGTTAGCATTAAACGTGAATCTTGAAATGAAGAATAGTTATGATGGATGTGTTCCCCATGGCTTCAAAATGTTTACAAGACTATAGAATGATCATTAATACCTAATGGATTATATTGAACTATTTTAACAAGTTAAATAATTAATAAAGTAGAGATGAGAATATTAAGATTGATGTGCACAGATAAAATTAAAAAATAATAATAATAAAGAACCTTAATAGTTGAGACAAGTAGGTGTAGTTTGAGTTTGAATAGATGGCAAACTGGAGCATATATTGAATTGACATCTTCAAAAGCAACCAATAAATTGGATTAGAAAACCTGAATTGATTGAAGAAGTTGAAGATGAGGGGCAAAAACTTCAATCAATGTGACAAAAAATTAATTGATTTAAATATTGCAAATGATAAAGGTATGCATTGAAACTGTTATCACTGCTCTGATAATGGTTCCTCTTCATCAATGTCTGTTCTCTCTGTATCTATTTATGATGCAAGCCGCTCCTGTTGTTAGTGTCAGTCAGCAGGCGGAATAGGGTTACCTACTCCTAATGGTCAAAGCGAGCTCTTAGAACATTATTACAAGTAAATTCAATGGATTGGTACAGCTTGACACCTTAATCCTCGGGTAAGTCAAATTGGATTGGTAGATACTTTCTAAGACAAAATGGATTTACACTAAATCAAATGGCATACAGTAGTAGTAGATGGCAGCTTCTTGGTCAAGGGTTGTTTTTCTCCCATGGAAGCTCCAACACACTTCAACGTAACACCTGCACAACCAAGAGAAATTCTTTCAATATATTATTGGCTATAGTTTTCAAATCACATCTGAAACCATACAAATAAGTCCAGAAGACATTTTCTGTGGTCCAGAAATTCCAGAGGCTGGTGTCTCCTCAGCAATACCATGGAGTACCTTAAGCTCCACAAATCTGCATTCGTGAGGAGCTAAATCATAATATCCAGACAATTTAATTAAGCCTTCGTGCTTTTTCTAATTGATTGGTAAATAAAAAATTTACTCTACAATGGCATGGAGTCAAAAGGCACAAATGTAAAACCTTAATGGAATGAAACAAATAAATGATGGTGTCACTCTCCTACACACAAAGCCAACTTGTTGCACTGACAAAGATAAAGGAAAAAAGCAGTGGATTACCTAGGATGAAAGCGTTGAATTTCCTCCAGATCATCTGACTGCATCTTTGACATAACAAGACGGACATATCTGCATTATTCACTAGTATAAGCATCCAGATATAAAGGTACCAATCTATTCTAATTTGATCCCTAAATATCTATCCAAATTATGGGTATAGATGTGATTCAGATTGATTTACTAGAATCACGGAAGTTGTGAGAGCAGACATGGAGAAAACTGTCTCGCCCGCATCATGCAACACTGTACTTGCAACACTTGTCTGTAATTCTAGTTCAATTAGAATAATTTAAGATATTGTAGCATTCACACTGCAAACTAGGCTATAATATGAAGGGATCAGGATCCCTTAGACTGAATTACTGGTTACAAATTTCATTTCTTGTTTTGGCTGAAATTGCTCCCCTTATATCATTGTCGATTATATGCAAAAACCAATCAAAATTGTAAGAATCATATATACACAAACATCATTCAAATAAGACTTTTCTCATTTTCCTTTTGCAAATGGTGTTTTTGCACAATCACCATTCAGTAGCAGATATCATCCCTTGTTGACTGTCATTGTAATTACTTGACAAGTAATCTCAAACTGCACCACTCATCACTGACCCCTCGTGGTAATATATTGGGTAAATTAAAATATCTTGAATTATGACCTACTTCTTACATTTTATCTTCTCATTTCCCAATCTTATGCATAAACTTAGAAATTTGTAACATTTTTATTCAGCATTTGTTAATTCACGTTTGATAATGAGGTGGCAGCCTCACAAGAAAGCATGAAATCATGTGCCATTTATAAACATCATGAATATTTATATAGTCATAAGAATGTGAGCATGTGTTTCTTAAGTTTCCCTTACATGAATTGGCCATCTGGGTTGACACAGCATGTAAAATAATAGAATAGGCCGCCACATCACCAATTTACTAATATTTATATAGTCATAAGAATGTGAGTGCGTGTTTCTTAGGTTTCTCTTACATGACTTGACCTTATTGGTTGACAGAGCATGTAAAATAATAGAATAGGTTGCTACATCACCAATTCACTAATACTAACAGTACGATAAAATATGCATTTCTAAATTTTTGCATACTATCAGAAAAAATGTGATATCTGTTAGTTCAGTATAAAACTACAACAAACAATATAGTTGAGAACATAGGCTCATTAACTTATATCATTGCATTTTGATTTGTTTATATGCACGCCCTTTAGAACCAGAGGAATCCATTATTAATGTGTCCGTAACAGTCAATCACAGGTAAAAGCTTTTCTTTTCCTTCTACCAATACTACGCCTTATAATACTTTCACCATGTGATTCGCGGTTACATGCTTAATTATGCAATAGAACTGCAATTTGTTTTCTTGTTGAATTTCATTGCAACTACTTGCCATGCAAAAACAAAATTCCTGATGATATAATCAGGTCAAGGAGGAGACAATGTCACTATACTAGCATATATATACTGCATGGATGTTCAGATTATATTCAATCTAGCATATTATGAAATTTAGCTGAACATTTTCTTTAAAAATAAAATAAATGCAAACATTTACAAAGTACTAACATTTGATCCTTGACTGCATGCATCTTTTTTAACACACTGAGGCCATAGCTTTAGTAATACCATATCATTTGGATCTCTTCTTAATATTGCGTTTATTTAAATTGATCCATGGAATCTTTGAATCAATGCATAATACTCGCACAAATCTTTATAATGTGTATTGACTCCTATTGGGAAGCAATTAGGTGAAGCTTTAAAAGATGATAAAGTAAGAGAATTGGTTATAATAGTATGGATATATTCAAAGAGAACAAATGGAATCAACAGTTAGATGAGTTCAATTAAAATTTAAGGTGAGAGAATGAAAATAACCAAAAACTTATTAGCATAGTTGTTGATGGGTGACTTATATCTGAGTGAAAGTCAACGCGAGGGGCACCAAGGATGAAAAAAATCAGTTACGATTTACAAAATTCTGTTACTGTTTTTCAGGTCTGTTTTGGCATGTTGGGGTTTGGCCACTATTTATAGGGATTATTGTAAATTTATTGTATTAATGGTGTGGATTCTTTTGCATAGAGAAAATTTTAATAAAGCTTTGGCCATTTTGATGAGTAGGCACTCGAACGACGGTAACTCTTCTTCTTCTTCTTCCTCGTGTTTGCTCTTTCTTGTGCTTCTTTGTCTCGTTGCTCCGCGCGATCTCTTTCTCTCTTCCTCTTCTTCCGCGTTAGAGGTTGAGAGGTGTTGCTGCCCCCTTTGCGCAATAATTGGTATTAGAGTGAGGTTTTGACGGATTTCTTCAACATGTCGGGGACGTCTTCTACGATGTTTGATATGGTAAAATCTTCAACATGTCGGGGACGTCTTCTGCGAAGTTTGATATGGTGAAGTTTAACGGAACCGGGAACTTTCGATTATGGCAGAGAAGAGTCAAGGACTTGTTGGTGCAACAAAGCATGTGAAGGCGCTAGGAGAAAGGAAATCAGAAAGCATGGAAGGAAGAACTTAAGGTGAAGGGAGTGGCAACAATCAAGTTTTGTCTTACGAATGATGTGATGTACAATGTCATGGACGAGGAGTTATCGGTAACAGTTTGGTAAAAGTTGGAAAGTCGGTACATATCAAAGTCATTAACAAATAAACTATATCCCAAACAAAAGTTATACGGACTGAAGATGATAGAGGAACCGATCTGAGCCAGCACATCAACTTATTCAACCAAATCATGAGCGATTTGAAGCCCGATCAGGACGAAGATAAGTCGCTGATCTTGCTGAATTCTCTACCTTCATCTCCTAGATATGAGAATTTGGTTAGTGGTCTTTCTCTTCCCTTGTGTTGGGTTTTTTCAACTTTTGCCGATAAATGATTTTAGTGAACGTGTCACAATGTATTACTCCTTTTTTTACATTTTTTATTTTAAATATTGGCATTCTATGTCCAATATCTCAATCTAAATTAAATACGGAGAGGTAAGGAAATTCTTAAATTAGAGGAGATCAAGATGCCTTGCTAGGTTTTCATCAAAGGAAGAAAACAAGCAATGAAGTTTCTCAAGGAGGACTTGTGATAAATAGCAACCAAGAGTAGGAGCAAATCACAAGGCAACAACAAGGCCTATTCTAAGTCAAGAAGGAAGAAGGTGATCACTTGCTACAAGTGTGAAGGAAAAAAAATCATATGAAGAGAGATTGTCCAGAGATGAAGAAATATGTTGCAAAAAACAAAGGTAGCTCGACGAAATCTACAAACATTGCTAAAGAGGAAAATTCAGAGAACGGTGATGGAGTTATGTTATCAGTCATATCCGATTCCAAATACCTGACAGAAGCATGGACCTTAGACTCTGCATGTTCTTATCATATGACTCCGAATAGGGAATGGTTTGACAACTACATGACAGTAAATTCTAGTTCAATGTTGATGGGAAATGATGCGTCATACAGAATTATCTGTTGGTCCGTGATCGTGTACGGATGTACGAATGGTTCTTCCTACGACGTTAGTTTACGCAAGCGGAAATGCAAGTAGGGAACTAAAACAACAAGGAAAGAAATCACAAACCGCTAACTCGTTCGTTTACGAGATTCAGAGATAACTTGCTCCTACTCCTCGGACGAATCCCGCGATCCTTAGGTGGATCAAGCCCCGGATAACTTCCGGCTAAGCACAACCTCTTGTCGGTGGAGAAACTTCTCAACAACACCAACCAAGACTCTAGGGTGCTTTGGCTCAGTAAACTACCAATCTAGTGCTAACCACACTAGAAATCGTCAACATAAGCCAAGCTCCCAAGCTTGGCTTATATAGGCAAAAAGCTGAACACACTCAGCCTTTTACCCGCCACCAGTCGCTTGCTACAAGCACCCGGCAATTAGTCACCCAACGGTCACAAAATAGCTAGCCAAACGGCTAGTTTTGCCCTGCACCAGTCGCCTGATCCCTATACCAAGTGACTGGTGCACTCGCCTGGTCAAGACTGGTCCACTCGACCAATCTTTCTGTGTGTTTCTGTTTTGTGTCATTTTTCACTAACCAAGCGACTGATACAGGCATCAGTCGCCTGGTCCAGAGTGTATCTCACATTACACTCTTTCTCTCGACTCTCTTGACCTCCCTTTGCAGCCTTGACCTTTTGTCTTTAATCTATCTTCCTTTGGCTCTCGTCCCTCACATGCATACGAGCCTGCGGCTCGTCTCCTCATGCCATCATTCGCGTATGCCTCGACTCTCGTCCCTCGAATGCACCATCATTAACGTATGCCTTGAAGTCTGCTTCCCTCGGCCTTGTCCTCGCTGTCTCTTCGTCCACGGTCCCTCGGATGCGTCATCTTTCTCCAGACTTAGGTCGTCAAGCAAAGTCTTCCTCCATCATGCTAGAGCCGTGCTCCATGGACTTTACATGCCAAGCCTAATTGGACTTACGTGGCCAAGCCTCCATGCTTGGACTTATATAGCCAATGACATGCTTGGACTTCATTTGCATTTGTATACCTGCACACTTAACATGCATATCAGTACACAATGTAAATCCTAACTTAAACTTTGCCTCACACCAAAACCATGGGTCACAACGATTACTCAAACAATCTCCCCATTTTTGGTGTTTCAGCAATATGTTTAAGTTAGGAAAACATACCATAAATAAAAGTATGCAGCTAGATATGCAATCTAGAAGGCAAGACGCGAAGGATGGGGAGGCATCCGAGGGGCGTAAGGCTGATGGAAGATGGCTAGAAGGCTAGGTTAGGTTAGTCGGGCCAGTACTAGTGTTGAGTGAATTGTACTCGGGGTGAAAACCTAAGTGTGGGTCTGTACTAGTCGCCTGGTGCCTGTATCAGGTGACTAGTAGGTGAAAATGGGAGCGAATAGAAAGATTGGTCGAGTGACCAATTTGTGACAAGGTACCTGGACCAAGCGCCGAGTCCCCTGACCAGAGGACTGGTGCAGGGTAAAAACTAGCCGTTGGCTAGTTGTTACGCGACCGTTGAGGGACCAGTCACCTGGTGCTTAGACCCAGCGACTGGTGGCAGGCAGAATAACTTTTGAGGAAAGCTGTTTGCTTATATAAACCAAGGTTGGTTCCTTGGTTGAGGTTGACGAAATTTGATGTGGATAACACCCAATTAGTAGTCCTTGTACGTGTGCTTATGCTAGAGTTGTGGCGAGGTTTCTCCACCCACAAGGAGTGACACGAGATTGCCGGAAGTTGTCGGAGCCTCATCCACCGATGGATTGATTGGAGTCGTCCACCTTACGGACACGCCGAGGAGTAGGAGCCCTAATCTCCGAATCTCGTTACATCAGTTTGGTTGAGTTTGTCTTTCCTTTTTGTTAGTGTTTTGTTTGTATTTCCATTGCGCATACTAACAATCGTAGGTAGAAGACAAGTTTGAAGAGTCCAGCTATTCACCCCCTCTAGCCGACGGTCAAGGTCCCAACAAGTGGTATCAGAGCGAGGTCGCTCTTCATCGGACTCATCACCGGAAAGAGCACGGCTAGAGGTGTGTTGGAGGAAGAAGATGGAATCGGAAGGTCCTTTGGGATGGGACACACAGATTCCACCTCCGTACGAGAGCGAGGACTTCCATTATTGGAAGAATCGTACGGTGAGTTGGTTCCAAATGGATTGGAACCAATGGGTGTTCTTGGAGGAGCCGTACGAAGCCCCAACGGACGAGAAGGGGAAGCGTCTCCGATCTCGGTATTGGACCGAGGACCAAAAGGACCAAAAGGACCAAAAGAAGGCCAATAAAGAGGTAATAAATATTTTAATTGATGTATTCCCTTCTAACGTGTTGACTAGTGTAGGGGAATACACTAGTGCAAGTGACCTTTGGAAGAACGTCATTGCATTTCATGAGGAGTCAAAGGAGTCGGGCTCATCAGTCCAAGAGAAGGACCAATTGGATGTTGAATTGGAATCAACATCCAATAAAGATAAAGAAATGAGGGAATCCACTTCTTCAAAGGAGGAAGAAGTAGAAGCGTCCACCTCATTAAGCCTCTGTTTACTCCGGAAGAAGGAAAGGGGATGGAAAAAAATTGACAGTGAAAAAAATTCCATAGGGAAAGGTAGGAGAAAGGAAAAAGAAAAGAAAAGAATACGAGGATGAGAGAAATGAAAAGCTTTCCGGGGAAGAAGGGAAAAGAAGGGAAAGATGTGGAGAAAAAAAAATAAAAAGCAAAAAATAACATAGAATCACGGGTTTCCTTGCGCTCGCTCTAGTCCTCGCCCTTTCCCTCGTAGGGCTGCTGGCCCGTGGTCGCGCGTTCGCCTTCGGATGGTCGCCGGACCCAACAACGCACTCCTCGGCGCGATGCTTGAGTGCGTCGAACATCATCGTAGGCTCATGCTGCAACGCCTGGAGGATGTTGGCGCACGACTGGCCGGGAACCGCTAGCGTCATCGCGAAGCAGTGCGGCCCATTTGCGTGCGACACCCGCACGACGCTCGACCCCCAAACAGGTTGTGCAATCCCCCGAGCTGTAGGGATCTAGGCATGCAAAATAAAAATTTGGGGGCGAATACTTCGCACAACCACAGCGGAAATCGGATCCCTTCCAGAAGATCCTTGTGAAAAT
>JBAMIE010035244.1:0-32511 GCA_037177295.1 Kaempferia parviflora
ATCCTCATCTCAACTGCCCCTTAGGTAACTCTCATTATTTGGAATGGATATAATTCATGAAAGATTTCATCTAATAATAGTAGCACATGTAATAAGTGCCGTTGAAACTCGACCTCAAACCTAGCTCCTATTAACAGTAGTAAAAAAAAAAAAAATTATATATATATATATATATATATATGGAAAAAAATGATATATACAAGTAAAAAAATCTCAGAGAAAAGTTCAGAGATACACACATAAAGTTATGGTCCATCATTTTCATTTTATATGGGTCTATCACTTTATATGTCTATCCTTAAACTTTTCTCTGAGATTTTTTTCCTGTGCATATTATTTTTCATATATTTTTTAAAGTTGATGTGATAAAATGTCTCAAAATTCTCGTGCACTTCCTAATATTTATATTTATAGTATTTCTTTGTTTTTTCAACTATACTCGAGAAAACTTTTGCCTCAAGTACTTTATTTACTTTCCAATCTACCTCCGAAAAAATCTATATATAAATAATATGAGGTAAAGATAAAAAATTGCCTTGGAGGCTCTTGCATGCCGCCGAATAAAAAATCAAACAAACAAAAAATCGATTAAATCAAATAAATTAACCAATCGAATTTCAAAATTTAAGATTATTTCAGAATTTATTTTTTTTAAATGATTATTTTAGGTAATTCAGCACAGTTTTAATTTTAATATTTTTTATTCAGTTTAATTGAATAAATCAAAATTTTAAATTGAATCGGAAATCCAGTAAAATCTCTAATCCATTCATTAGCTCCTCCCATTGCAACTCTGCCTCTCTCCCATCGTGACTCTGTCGCTCTCCCATCAAACTCCTAACCCTAAATTCCTTATTTGATCACCTCCCATTGCCATCAGGCGCCTGCGACTTAGCTCTATCCTCTGCCCTCCCTCCTCCCTCACTCTTGCCACCTCTTGCTCATTCCTCCCGACTCCTGAGTCCCTTCGTCACTCCTCACACCATATGAGTCAATGATGAATGAGTATTAAAGTTGTTATACTGTCTTGCTCAATATTTTAAAGTTAGTAATCTTTGCATTGATCTTGGGCTTGCCATATGAATTCCTTGTTGAAAAAATTCAATTAATTCAGTCGAAAATCGAATTAACCAATATATATTGTATCGGTTTCAGTTTGTTCAATTTTTAATGGAAAATTTGATTCATTCAATTGGTTTGAAAAAAAATGATTTGTTCGATTTGATTAATTTAGTTCATTCGGTTTTATTTTAAACTGATTGTTCAACCCTATATTCAAATCACAATCGTTGCTCTTTGACGTGCATTCATAATTTTGTAAGGTACCTCTCGTTAGAGTAAATAAAAATATTAATAAGATTAAATTAGTAATTTTGCTAGCATTGTAATCCTCGTATATAAGCTAGGTTTCTTCATATTTGTCATTATCAAATTTTATTTTTGCAATTCTCTTGCATTCAATAAAAGAACTATTTCTCTTCAACTTTTTTTTTTCACTTTATTGTGCCATATATTTTAACCTTCACTAAGACCACCTATGCCTATTTCTATAGATAAGTGGATGCAATTTTTTGTTTCTCTTATGGTTGATCTTAGAACTTCTTACAACTTTAGGGATAAGTAAACTATAGGAAGAGGCTGGTGGGGCCACAATTGACAACAAATGTGAGATTATTATCAGTTTATGCTCTTTTATTTACAAATAATTTATGTAGATGACTTAAGGCAGTGCATTCAAACGACTAGTATCACCAGTACACCTTTGTATTGCAAGGTGTCTTACTTTTCATGATGAGGGAGGGGAAATCAGTTCTTATGTTTTCCATGTTCGTGCAAGTTTTTTGAATATGGAATTTCTAACCTACTCATGTTGCAGATCATCAAATTATGACAAGAAAGAACTTGTTGTCTACCAAACAATCACCCCTAAGGATTTAACTGGACTGGTTTTGTCAGAAGGAGGTTGGTCAGACTTGGTGGTGAGTTATTCGCTTAATTGTAAACTATATTTTCTGGTCCACTTTCCTATATGCAAACCTGGTGAGCCAATATTAACTCAGGAATATTTTTCTGTAGTGTTCTCAAGGAGATGTAGATGAGAATATTGATGTAGCTATCCTTTTCATTGGAAGAAAGGTAATGAGTTTGGAAAGTTCAGCATTTGTCACTTTCTTTTGATAAGCATCAGTTTTGTTTCAGTGTGGATTATCTTGTTACATGAAAGCTTAGTTATTTGATCAAACACCATGCTTCTTGTTCTGGGTGAAACATGTAATCTTGATATAGAAGGTGAACCATTAGATAAATTTATCTGTATTAACTTTTCAACGCCAATATTTTGGTTTTGCTACCTTGTTTGATTTGTTTATGATGCATCTATGAATATTTCAACTGTCACTATCTTGATCATGCATCTCTACTTCAGCTAATGATCAAATTGCCTGTTTCTGCAGTTGCAATCATCAGATATCTCCAGTGACAATGTAGAAGACCCTTCTTTGATAGAAGTGCTGAAGGTATGCTGATTTTTTTGTGCTCTGGTCAAGCTTTTAGTTATATTCTGATATGTGAATTTATTTTCTACATTGTTGCTCAGCTGGCATTCACCGCATCAAATATCTCTATGGCATTCCCATATGTTGCAATTGATGAACAGGAGACATTGGAAAACTCTTTGGTAAAAGGTTTGACAGAGAATTGTAGACGCAGACAAGGAGTTAATCGTATTGCCTGCTTGAACACTTGTTCCATTAATGGAGGAAACATTATGAAACTTGAAGGCTTGCATTCACTTAATGTAAACTAGTTGTTTCTAACTTGCTGCTCATGCATACCTCTGCGATCTAATATGTTTCCAACATTAAATGTGATAGGGCTTTTTTGATTCAAGAAAGAGTGGGAAGACTGACTTGATTGTTATTTGTCATGGAAGTTCTGAAGAGTCAGATAACACTCGCTCAGAAGGTTTGTATGTTTCTGAAAGTTGTATTTTGACCATTTCCCACAGTACATGTTTTCCTGTCTATCATTAATTTGTTTTGCTTTGCTGATATCCAGGGGAGGTTCTGTTGGACATAGTTAATTTACTAAAGCAATTTGCTGCCAAGTACACATTTCTTTATGCTTCCAGACCTCACCAGATTAAATATCCTGCTCATTTGGCGGTGCGGTATCTTGAAGAAGGCACTAATTCATCTACAAACTCAACTTGTGATGGAGTTTGCCAATTGAAGTCATCACTCCTCGAAGGAATATTTGTCGTAAGAAGCTCTTCAACTCTTTGCTGCTCATCTTGTATTTAATTTTTCTTTTTCAAGTTTATAGTTGAATAGTTGGAATTCCACTGCAGTTAGTTTATTTTATCCTCACTTCATAAAGGTTCATTATATGCAACATAATGCCAAGAATCTTAAACTGAGCAGCTTTATGGCAGTAATGGTGTCATGGACGGTCAATTAACAATATTCATTTTCTGAACCAGAAGATTTATGACTTGGAAATGGTTTGATCATCTTAAATTTCGAATCTGAAGATTCATGCCTCAGAATCTGGATGGTATAGATACAAATCTTCCAATGGGAACAAGAAGTCAGGAATATGTGGAACATTTACTTTCTGAACAATAGAGCCATTTAAGTACCCATGATCACTAGAGGCAGTTATGAATTTGCTTTTCATTCAGAAATTGCATATGATATGATACCTTATCTTGATGCCGCTTCACTACATCCTCCTGCATTAACAAGACACTATATAATATTTGGTTCCCTTTTGCAGGCAATTGTTCTACTTATAATATTGATATCAGGTCTATGCTGCATGGCTGGAATTGACACACCCACAAGGTTTGAGACTCCCCAAGAATCTTGAGATGGTATATCATAGAATTTTGTGGGAACTGAATCTGCAAACTTATCATCTTTTTCATCTCGATAACCATCATATGTGTTGGTTTTGCCAATCAATAATACACTTGTGGTAGCTTATGTACATGAGCAAGGATTTTGCTCTTCAAAACTTTGACCCGTCAGTGGTCAAAGGCAAACACTTCATGTTGTATTATGACTTTGTATTGTTTCAAAAAAAAAAAAAAAAAAAAAAAAAAAAAAAAAAAAAAAAAAAAAAAAAAAAAAAAGAAAACATTTCCCGTTTTTGGAATTGGACTTGGTTTACTTGGATGGATAATAAACAAAGATAGACCGAGAAGGAGAAATGAAAAGCAACACAAAGTTGCACCCGAGTAATTTTATGATTCATGAGTTTAATTTTGGAACACATTGCTTTCCACTTTTTATTTGATCATGCAATAAATTTCATTATCCTCAACTTTGGGTTTCCTTTTTTCCTTAAGGAACATATTTATTTTAAAAGGAAATTACAAAGTTGATTTTATATTTTTCTTATCAAATGCTAATTAAATGCTATAGAATTTTTTATAGAAAATATATGGCATTGTTGTGTAAGTAGTACTCAATAAGTTGTTACGACTTAATTATTATATATATATATATATATATATATATATATATAAGAGAATTTTTTTTTTGTTAATTTCACATGTTTTTTACGTCCCATAAATTTAATAGATTTCATCCCTCTTTCTTAGCCGACTTTAATTAGCATTTAAAGAAAAAACTATAAATTAAAAAGGTCATCTCTAATTATTGAATAATAAAAATACTTTTATTCTAATTCCTCCAGTGCAAAATTTTCAAAGAAATTTATGAAACGAAAAAGTTGAACAAAACCGCTCGAATCCGCAAGGTTTGAGATTTTTATTTTAAAAACGGTAGTGAAATTTTAAACTTTCTTTTTTACAAAATTAAGAATATGGGTAGACCATAAAAAAATATTAAATGAATAACATATATAATGATATTAAATGAAAAAATAAATAAATAATAATAAATAAAAATTACACATAATGATATTAAATGAAGATGTATGATTTCAAAATGTAGAGTGCATAAAGAATTATGAAAGTTTTTTTTTTTTTAATTTAGTGGAGAGATTTGCAGCTTTTCATAATTTTGATATAGCACATTGGGGACTAAACTGTCAGATGGGCCATGGGATGGGCAGGCCAGGCCAATCCGACAGGTCCAACCTAAATTGACGGCTCTATTGGGGACCCATGTTTGTAAAATCGCGATCTTGGATAGTAGGATCATATGGTTCTATGATCCGGAAGCATAAATTGATCTTGATCTTGCAAAATTGATTTTTCTAGTAGGATAGGAACAAAATTGGTAGGATCAAAGCATGATTAATAGAAATTTTGAGAGACCATAACTTTTAACTCGGGTTGAATCATGAGACTTATAATATATGAAATCGAAACTTGTTCAAAGATTTATAATTAGTTACAAGGTTTACCCATAATCGTCTAGTTCCAGACTAAAAATTATCGTTTAAAGTCTTTTTGGAGACCTAAAGGATTTAGTATTTTTTTCACTAGTTAGGATTAGGATTTTGAGATTATTTAAACATCAATTTAGTTATTTTTAGTTAATTTTTAATCACTAATATTTTATCATCCCCTCACATGATGAGTTTTGAATGTTTATTGTCTAGTATTATGCGGAATCATTTGGTCTTTAGAAAATTATTTTCGATGTTCATATTCAAATCAAAAGATTCAATAGCTTTCTCTATTTTAACTATTTTTTCTGCCTTTAAATTGGGTTGCCTTATAAGTTAAGGGAACATTCTTGAGGTTTTATGATTATTATTATTGTGTGGATAGAAATTTTATAATCTTTTATTTTATAATATAAAATTATAAATATATTGGATGATATTATGCAAGAATGTCAACTAAATTACTAGTTAATTTAAATTTATACATTTAATAATGTAATAGAAGGTGTTGAGTATCAACGGTCACATGTATATACCAAATTATTAATCTAGTTATATACAAATGAAATTTTTAATTTTTTTTCTAATTATTAATTTGTATCATAAATTTTTATGGGTTTTTAGTATATTTCGATTCTACGATCTGATCCCAACCGATCTAATTCTGACTTTAAATTGATTCTACATAAGTTCACGATTCTATAAATTATGTTAGGACCATGAAAAATACATTTAGAACTCTAATATTATTGAAGCACTTACCTTAACATATTGAAATAAATTGATTCGATTTATTAAAAATATTATACATTAAGCAAATTATTTTAAAAATATTACATCACAATAGTGTAGCAAGCATTTAGTGGTAGTCATTTAATAGTAGCTATAACAACTTTATGATTATCTTAATCCTTTTAAAGTCATGTTGATCAAATTTAAACAATATTGACCAGGTTAGTAAATTATTTTTAATATAAAAATATTCTATATAAAATATTTTCAATTAAATTTAAATAAAAAAAATAATTTATTCTAATATATTGTAACAATTATAATATAACTGCTACACATATTAGCTACTTGTGATTGCTATAAGAGTATTTATAACAAAGAAATATAATAGAATACATTTTTAACTTTGTAAAAGTAAAGGGTGGCTTTTGACTATTGTGATAATTAAGAATGCTCTTCTAATTTTTATCAAAAAAAAAAAAAAAAAAAAAATCATGTGACCCTAGGCTCTCAACAAGTTAGAATGAATGGTAGGGTGACAATCAAGGTGAAAGCAGCCAAGGTAGCAGATTTGCCTATCAGGTCATTGTATCTCAAATCTTATGGCTTATTAGGATTCACATAAATCATTTATACTCTGCTTTTGCAACCTCACTGATTTATGCTGCTTATAAATACATTAGGTCATTATATCTCAAGCCCTATGGCTTATTAGGATCCACATAAATCATTTATACTCTGCTTTTGCAACCTCACTGATTTATGTATCATACATGACAAGGTGAACCCTTCACAAGAGAAAGAATTGATGAAACACTTGTGGAGGGAGCATTTTTGTAGAATAAGGAATCATCGTCTTCTATAAGTGTGATTGTCGTACCAATTTTATTGTTATCCTTCGTATAGTAGGATCTTCTCATTTATCCCTGTGATTTCCCCTAATTTAGAGTTTCTATATAAACCTTTTTGTTGGTGTTCATGTTTATTTTCTAGAGTGAAAGAAGAAGATCTATATCAAAGGAGAGGGAAAGAACAAGGATTTGTATAAATAAAATAGAATGGCTGAAACCATCATTGCATAAAAGATCACTTTGATTAGGTTTATTCTTCCTACCACTAGACCGATTGATTGGATCTTGTTTCTACTTTGTATTTATATTTGTCTCTGATATTTATGTTAAAATGAGGATTTTAAATGCATTAACTACTTGGTTTGCACAGGCAGACTTGACTGAAGGAGTTTCAATCCAGAGACAAAACAAAGCCAGAAATTGAAACATCCGGCCACTTGTCACCACTCACCAGGACAAATCTAATCAGTGACTAATATGATATTATCATTAAAAATTATGATATCTATTCCTATTACCTCTCGTATTAGTCCATATGTACCAACCATGTCAATCATGAGGACACAACAATGTATTAAGCTTGACAACCTTGTTTGAGTGGTGTAGGCCATTTAACTTGTTTAGTGTTTCTGTTCTTGTTCATCTGAATAGTCTGGCTAACATCCACTCAGCTCGTTTGGAGTTGTTTTATCATGGTCTCAAATGCGAAACACAAGTGGAGAGGAATTAACAAGGAAGATTCACCTTTTGCTTCTATTAAGGTATCCTTGATATGCATGTATAAGATATAACATAGTGCAGAGCACACAATTTTAATGGTTCAAAGTTAAAATTGATCATATAAGGGGGAAGAAAGCAATGACCTTGTAATAGTTTGACACAATGGACATGGGGAGAACAAACACAATTGACTTTTTTTTCTCCAAAAATAAAATCAAACATAACCTTCTTATCATTCACTATCTCCATTCACTAACAAAAGATAATCAAGATGTTACATACCATCGGTTAAGTTCTCATGTCAGTTCATCACTATTTTCCATTAGTCGTATTTATGTCAACTATTTGATACCAGCTACAATATCAATGGTTCATCATTTTACAACATGTCCATAAAGATTTCAGATAACAGTATCACAAAAATCAATGTTTTGCTACGAACACAATCCTGCTAATTAGTAGATAAGGAAAATGTTAAATAGAAAAGGAATTTAAATTCACGCTTCATTGTCCAGTATCTACTTGATTTAATAGACATGCATTTATAATTACTCAATTATAAAAAAATCAGTTACCAAAGTTAAACAATCTCAACTTACACTCTCTTCCACCAATATGAACCATCCAAATTACTCCCTTTAAGTTTCATTTTCATACCATATTTTAAAGGATCAAACTTCATCAATGCTGCCAGAATCATCAATGGGTTCCAGCATTGTGCCCGAGAAAGACCCATTCCAGGATACTCAGCACAAATAAGTTTTCTGGCAAAACTTATACCATCTCCTTGATTAATGGTAATCTCAAACAATTAGTGTAGTTTACCCTGTGATGAAACTGCTCAAACAACGGTGCTTGAATTTTATGTAAACCTGAAATTTTGAGCAACAACATCTAATCAAGAAGTGTTTAAAAATTTAACTAGTGAGATTGTTTTCTTAAACTAAGAGGTTTCTAAAATAGTTAAAATATCACAAACATAACCTTTCTAGAATAGATGGAAAATTTTGTGCGAGCCAAGGCTTAATGGCATTGCATCGTCTTTTAAATTCTAGAGCAATGATCATGAGGAATATCTGAATTCCTAAGTCTGCAAAGTTAAATTTAATCTAGGAAAATTCTAAAAGAGCATTTACCTTTACTTTTCCCAGGCTTAATCCATCATTGCCAATGTCAGTTTACTTAGCTGCTAATCTAACCTCAGGTTTCACCATCTTTGAGAAGTGAATCATTGCAGATTTTTTTAATCTGAAAGGTGAGCTAGAAGTAACACTATGATGTAGAACTTTAGCAGCTCAAGTATCAGCACCCTCCAACTTTCTAGCTTCTTTCACCCTTTTCTGGGATTTGCTCCAAACCCCACAAATCTTGTAATCCCAGACAACCTTTGAAATATAATCCTGTGGTGAGGTTAGTTCCTGGTGTTTTACTGACTTGTGTAATTCGCAAAAAAACTTCGGATCTTGCAGCTTAATATATTCACGCAGTACCAACTCATGCTCAGGAACCCAATTCCTTGGGAATGGAGTGTAATCGCATGATGGAATAAGTGACATATGAGAGAACTGAACACCCTCAATGGTATCAACAAGGCCCATCCGCAAAAGATCGGAGTACTCAGGTGCATCATTCCTTGTGTTCTCTCTTAATGGATGACTTAGATCACGTGAAGCAATCCTGTAAACCTTGGCACGAGACTTCAGTCTATATCTTGCAGCATAGAGTTTAGCCAAGGAACTCCTAATGACATAGGCACAAAACCCAACTACTGTCTTGCGGTTGTCTGCATATTTGTACCAATCTGCCATTGTCTCGAGGAATTTGTTCATCTGAGAGTTGGTGTGTGCTTGGCCTGAATAAAGCATTGGCGTGCAGGGCAATGGCTCTGGGTCCTTATCCCCTTTCACAAGCTCAAGCTGCCTGAACTTTCTGATACACTGCTGCAAGTTTGCAGTGATTGAAAGCAGAGTGCCAACACCTTTTTGGCTTACAATGTTCCCCCCTGTAGCTGTGTAACGCAATGTAGGATGTATCACTCTCCGGCAAATGATATGATCTAAGAACTCGATTCCCCTAGTGATGTGCTCAATTTCAATCATAGAATTCTCTAACCTCAAACCATATTTGCTCTCACAGAATTCAATCAGATCCTTCTTCAATGCTACTGCATCCTCTCTCGGACCACGAATTCCAATCAATATATGAGACCCGTAACGAATGTAATCCATCTTCCTGGTTTTTTCATTCCCACTGGATGGAACGAATTCAGGCCATGCAGGGTTGTGACAACCGTCATCAGCCGACTCCTTCCAAATGGAATCAAGCTTGGATGGGCGGAAATATTTATCTATCCTCTCTTCCATCCACCAATCCAATTCGTTGAGGCAGATATTGGCAAGCAGAGGGCTCAATATCCCACAGTGGCCATAGTTAGGGACAGAAGCAGCTTCTCCTGGCACAAAGCCAAAGAAAGTCCGCAACCAATAAGGGTCTGGTTTTGGCTCATTGTCATTCAGAACCTTTTTCTTCCGGCTCGCTCTTAGCATCTTCCTCTTCATCCTCTTTTTGGCAAGCTGATCCACCTTCTCTTCACCTGGCGGAGATGCCCCAGGTCTGACAGGCATTCTCAGCGCGGATTTGATCAAGCTGAGTACTTTCCTATCAGAGGTGCCCCGCTGGACGCAGGGCAGAATAATGTCTGAGTCAAATCCGTCGACGACGTGGGAAAGGTTAGCCTTGAGGAACCAGAGATAGCCAGCAAACTGGGAGCGGAGGGTGCGAAGGACGGTGTGGGGGCTGCGCCCAGGGCGGAAAGCGTGGGACTTGGAAGAGAAGCGGGGCTCGAAGACTGGCTCGAGGAGGAGGAGGAGGAGTTCCTGGACGACACGGTCCTGAAAGGGGGGTGGGGCATTGTGGAGGGCGGCGCGGAACTTGCGGCGGGAGATGGGGCGGGTGGAGGGTGGGTCGGCGGGGGAGCGGAGGAGGAGATGAGTAACGGCGCCCCAGAGGTGGGTGCGGCGAGGGGAATCGAGGACGGACATCTGGAGGGAGAGGAGGGATCGGAGGTGGGGGAGGTGGATGGCGATGCGGGCGGGGAAGGAGCCAGTGTGGTGGGCGCAGGCCCGCTGGTAGGCGAGGATCCAGAGGTCGAACTTCTTAAGGAAGCCAGTGAGATTGGGAAGAGGCGGGGCATCGGGTGAACGGGCGAAGCAGCGAACCCAGAGGTCGGAGCACACCTGGATCGGGTCTTCCTTCACGAGGTCGTAAGGATTAGAGAGAGATTGTGAAATCTGTTGTTCGCCTTGTTGACGGGGGAGGAGATGGACGTCGGAAGGGAGAGTATGGCGGTGGTGGCGATCGGCGACGGTGGCCGTGAAGCGCAGGGAGAAGCAGAGGAGGAGAGGCCGGCGGCGGCGGCAGCGAGGGAGAAGGAAGGAGAGGGGTTTGGAGACTACAGCAGACATGTCCGCTACCCGTTATGGAATGGGTAACGGGTGAACCTCCGCGAGCGGGTCGCTAGAAATAAACGGTATTTTTAAACTGCCCCAGGATTTAACATATTTTCCAAATGGCCATCAAATTGTCATTAATATTAAAATGTCCCCTAATATTTTCTTTTTTTACATTTTAATGATGTAGTGTTCGATTAGAATTTTAGTAAAAATTTAGGATTGAACTGGAAAAACAGATATAAAAGTCAGAATTTTATCCGAAACATTTTATTTTTTTAGAAGTCTATCTTATCTATATGATAGTAAAAATTGAAATTCGTCATCTTAATAATCCCACATAATCGGTCCAATAATCCTCTATGAAGAAATAAATCAAACCTACGTGGAGAATTTTTTTTTCCTCGGCTAAAAGAGAATGTCATGCAACTACGAAATGCAAAAATTATTATTATTATATACTATTTTCTAAAAAATCTAAATTTTATTGATGTAAAAATTTCTTAAGTTTTTTTAATTATTTTTATTAATAAATATTTAGATGGTAAATTAGAAGGAAAAATATCTTAATGTTAAATAAAGAATATTTTATTAATATTTTTAAAAACTATTATCATACTGATAAAGATTAAAAATATTTAATAACTTTCAAATATAAAATATCCATTTGAAATATAGTAAATATCAAAGGTGTCAATTCAAATGGTATCGAATGGATTCAGGTCGGATGTCAGATGTGTTCAGGTCGGGTTGAATTAAGAGTATTATAAAATTTTTTAACCCAAATCTATTCTGAACCAATCTAAAATCTATAATCTTGAACTCTGACCAATCTAAATAACCTGACCAATCTGATTTGATTTTTACTATATGATGTTATTTTTTTAGTTTTTTAATAAAATAATTAAATAAAAATTTAAAACACATAATAATATTTTAATTTAATTACATAATAATATATTTTGTATCGTATAATTATATTTTATAAATTTAAATATTTAATTATCTAAACTATTAATTACTCTAAAGAAAACAACTATTTAAAATTTTCGTGCAGAAATATTATACCATGAAAACGTTTGATATCAACAAAAAATCTTTCATATATACGATGGAAATATTTGATATCAATATAAAATCAAAACGCCTTCCAGCAGTCAAGAATTAAAAAAAAAATAATTTTTAAATTTCAAATTCCACTCCTACATTCTAAATTCAGTCCTCCGAGTAATCCAACCCAACTAAAAAAAAAACATTCGAAGTTAGATTTCGAGTAAAATGCTCAATATTTTTTTCATATCTATTTAGATCGGAGGACGGATTTGATTATTTTTGACATCTTAAGTGTCATATGATAGTATTAGATAGAATCATCCTCTTGGTCAATTAGTCCCTAAATTAATGCAGAAAAGGTAAATCTAGGGTGACTACTAGCCATTAAGTATAAATAGTAAAGACAGAGAAGGTATGTATTCAGATGCGCCGAGTTTCGACATCTCATGTGACAATCTCTTATGTTTAACCATCACACCGTCCCAAGGAGACTTATTGTAAAATAAAATCACGTGATAAAAGATGAATTGTTAGTCTGCTGCGCCTCCACTAACCTGTTCCTAGGCTAACACGGATGAGGTAAATCACGAGTGACTACTAACCATTAGTGCAAATGATTAAAACGTAGAGGAAGTATATACTCAAACACGTCAAAGTTTAACCTTAAAATCTTATGTGACAACTACTATACCTTAATTAGGACACCGCTATGAGGGAATTGTATCAGTCTCTGTCAGCATCAATCATCATAGTGGGGGTAAATTTGTCTTGCTCTTAGTTTAAAGTTTATTGGGCTTATTGATTGAAGGAGTCAATCGGTCCAGTCCAAATTCAATATATTCCCTAAATAATTTTCTAAATATTAATATTAGGAGGTAAACATTTTGATGGGAGGGGCTTCTCTAATAGATTCTGTAAATACATGTCTCTTTATGTAAAATAAATCTCTACATAACATCTCCTATGGTTCATGATTGATTGATCTATGTCCCGGCACAGCTGTGCTATCGAGCCGTCGGACGAATCAGGAGAAGCTAGTTCACCTCAATTAGTAGGGTTAGAAATGATGGATATTTGAATTATATATATATATAAAAAGTATTGATTGATATGTGATCACACTTTAACTGGGACCACTTGCCTAACCATTTTCTATTTGTCACTTACCTAATAGTCCACCATACTCTCCAACAGAATTCCACATTAATTTAATTAGAAATATTTAATATTTGATAATTTTATGATAAATTTAAAGACGTGCAAAAAGACTATGATAGATTTAAATATTAATATTAATATTTTTTTAAATGAATATTCAGCCATTCTTAATTAAAAATTGATAAAACACTGGGGTTAAAAAGTTTTATTTGATTATTTTAGAAATCTATTTATTTTTAAAATATTGATGTTTTTTAACTAATGGGGTTCAATTTCAATTTTTAAAATTTCTAATTCAAATAAATTGATTAAATTGAAATCGAGCTAAAAAAAATCATAATTATGTTGTAATTAAAAAATCAATATAATTGTGGCTATTTTTTTTTTTGAAACCTACCATATAGTTTAATTAATATAATTTATTTTTTATCGAATTAATCGATATTTTATTAATTAATTTAGTTTTTTTTTCAAATTAATTAATATTTTATTAATTAATTTAGTTTAATTATTGATTCAATTTTTTATTAGAAAGATAAGTTGATTATATTAATTTGAATTTTATTTTTAATTTATAAAATTTTAATTTAATTAATTCTGTCAATTTTATTTTGAACGACTCAGTCAGTTATTCTCATAGTTACAAATTTTGAATTAAGTAAAACTAAATATATTGTTTTGTAAATTTACAAGAGACAATGAAAATTAGATAAAATTGAGTACGGAATTAAAAAATTTCTTTTAGATTAATCTATTGTCGAATATAAATGAACTGAACATTCGTATATTAATCCACCGATTTAATATTAATTAATCAAATCAAATTAAAAATTATTTAAAATTAATACCAAATTAATTAAATCAATACTAAATTTATATTAAAAATAATAAAATTAATTTATATAAAATTAATATCAAATTAATCGAATCTTCTAAAAAAGTCCAGCGGGTAAATACACCATCCAAATCCAACGTCGAATCTTTTATAACAAATTGACGGTGGCCCATAACTCATCCAACGGAAGATTATAACTCCCTTACTTTTATCTCCCCTTTCTGTTATAAAAAGCCATAAAAATAGGTTTTTATTTATGTTTTCCACTCAAATAAAAGTATAAACTATTTTTAAAAAAAATTTTAAAATTCAAAATTATTATAAAAAATCGAAAAAACCTACTATTTATAGCAACTTATACTCCTACGTTCTCATCCCCATCGTCTCTCTCTCTTCTGTCGCTTCTAACTCGGTCCCATTTTTTTTTTTTTTCCGATTTCCGAGAGAAAACTTGAGAGTGGTCCAGCAATGGAGATCGAAATCGAGTTTTGCCTATGACTCGATCACTTCGAATTCGTGCTTGATTATTCGCCGGAGAGTTATCGGTTTTCGTGTTTGCGTTTTTTTGGTGTTTGGGATGGCTGCGGTGGCGGAGCAGGCGATCGGGGCAGAGGACCAGTTCATCCGCGGCGAGACGGAGGCATCGGCGGAATACGAGGGAGAAGCGGGGACTGAGCTCGTCCATTTACTTTCCAAATTGAACCCGGCCGCCGAGGAATTCTTCCCTTCGAATTACACTGCCGGCGGCGGTCAGAAACCCGAAGGCCGGCTTTCCGCCGATGCGCCCGTTTTTGTGGCGGCGAGTGGCTTTAATGGAGATGGGGCGACTAGCAATGGCGGCAGTAGTATGGACTCGAGCAGTGATTGCTCGTCTAATAATCAGCCGAATCGCCGAGTAATTTCTTTGCCTTTGAATTTTTGTTTCATTTCGAATGTTTACGAACGAATTAGTGTACTGTCTGTCAGAGGAAAAAACTGAGGTTTTGGGTTTAATCTCTTCCAAATTACTATTGTTTTAACGATGTGTTTGAAATTTTGCAAATTTCATTAAACTTTCCTGTTCTTTTAGTTTCTTTTATAGAAAACAAAAATGTGGTATTGAACTTTTTTTGTGATGGGAATGCCTTACTATGTATTTTCTTTTATACCAGAGGAGGAATAATTATGATGAGGGGCGGATGAAGATGAATAACAGAGCTCGAAGAGCCGCAAGGGAGGATAGCATTAACCGTACTGTTTATGTCTCCGACATTGATCATCAAGTGAGTCAATTTTACAAAAAATTGGCTATTAATTTTATCGTTGATTAATGTCGTTCTTCTAGTTATCCCTTTGCTATCACTCCTTGAAGGATAAGCGTTTTCTATTATTGGTTGTTGCATTCTGCTGATGTTAATTGTTCTAATAATCTAATGGGGATTGAAAAATGTGTTTCAGGTGACTGAAGAAAAGCTTGCTGAAATATTTTCTATCTACGGTCAGGTAAGTTTCTCAGTTGCAGCTATTCGCTGAAACTTTCCTGAATGTGACCTACATTTATTAGTAAGCTATTTCTTTAATTATTTGCCTATGTAGGAACCTCAAAAACCAATTTTTTTTTACGTGACCATCTCCCTCTGTATTTTCTAACAACAATATTTTATTAGAGTTCCACAGTGATGAAAATTGCTAACTAGAGAATTCTAGAGAAATGATCTCATCTGAAATTGTGTGAAACTTGAAATATATAAGCATTAATAAGCAACTAACTTGTCATATTTTAAACGCTATTGTCCGAACTGCATTTCTCTACCCTTATTATTCCAGTGATATATCTATCCAGGCTAAATATAATAGAACTGAAGGGGCAACAATAAAGAGTCTAAAGAGAAAAAAATTGACATATACCTTTTCTTCTATTTTCAGAAGTACATTGTCTCTGAAAGTGATTTACTTTCACCTTTAGGTAACTTACTATGGTTTGCACTTGTAATGAGTTCATTGTGCTGTTAAGACAGTCTTCTATTTTCTTTACCCATTGGCAAGAAATTTTTTTATCTCACTCATGTCTCTTTTTGGCCTGTCATTATAGACATCTGAAGCAAAATGGATGGTTCTACCACCCCTTTCTTTGACTATTATAAAATTGATGTCTTTTCAGGTAGTTGATTGTCGTATTTGTGGTGATCCCCATTCTCTTCTTCACTTTGCCTTTATAGAGTTTTCAGATGAGTGTGAGTTCATAAATTGCATTTTATTTAATGGAAATACATATCATAAGAGATATTAAAATGATAGATATTTGCTATTAGATGGTGCAAGGGCAGCTTTGAACCTTGGTGGTCCTCTTATTGGTTACTGTCCAATGAAAGTCTTACCTTCAAAGACAGCAATCATACCCGTGAATCCGAAGTTTCTTCCTAAGGTAATCTCGTTTTTCATTAATTCTTTCCTGAGACAATAGGTTTTCCATCAATATTTTCCAAGTTACACAAACATAGCAGTGTATGCACTTTTGCTTGAAATTTTAACTGTTGTGAAATTGAACAGTCTGATGGTGAAAAGGAAATGGTCATCCGAACTGTGTACTGTACAAACATTGACAAAAAGGTATATTAGGGCTGCTCCCTTTATTTTGGTGCCTATAAATCTTATTTTGCTATTACAGTTTTATGTAACAGAGACAGATTTATACTTCAGTACAACAGTTTCAATAGAATAATTGCTTCATAAATATAACTATATCTTCTGTTGCAGATAACTCAAACGGATGTAAAAACTTTCTTTGAACAACACTGTGGTGAGGTCAGTCTACTTCTGCTAAAAGGACATTTTGAACAATTATGATACAACTACTGTGATAGTAAATTAATCTGTTCTTTTTATTCAGGTTTCTCGTCTGAGACTCCTTGGTGATAATATCCACTCAACCCGAATTGCATTTGTTGAATTTGCTCAGGTATTTTAGTTGTTTACTGATTCATTTAGTATATGAAGATTGATTCAATATTCAGTCCACTCTGTAATTTTTTTTTTTTGTTTTGTCATTGTTAAGTGGCTATTGATTTTCTGTATGTTTTCATAATCTTCTCAACAACCTTATAACAAAACTTCCTGCTGTTGCTTTAAAAATTTACTCCTGTTAAATCTCTGTTTTGCTCTAGTATCATATATGTTTAGGTTAAAATGCTAAGAAAGGGTGATGATGGCAGGCTATTTAGTGAGCTGTAGAATATAATAGTAGAGGTAATCGTACTTTATGATTATTGCAGCCACTTTTGCATAATGTGTTTGTGGGGTACTTAAATCAACAATAGTACATTTAGGTTGTAATCACAAACTTAGCTAAGTTAATCAGTTAAAGACTTTAGCAATACCACTATCTAAATTTGGAATCAATCTTCTCACCAACATCCTTTTACCATCCCATACTACTTCTGATTAGATTATGCTGGTGGATCTTCGTGGCACTTTTTTTGTGTTGCATTGATATTTTGTATTTAATACATGCAAGGACATCCTCTATTGCCATCCTATTTATACTTGAGGCTAGAATTCGCCAATAATATCTTGCTATTCTATCACGAAAATACCTTCACATTTGAGAAACTTAATGTTGGCATTTAGGCTATTCAAACAACCATTAATTTGCAAATCTATAATTATGGACAATTGGATATTTTTTTTTCATATGAGTGACACAAATTTAGCATTGGACACATGTAAATTTTATAATTTCCTCCCGTATCTTCTGTTGGGTTATTGTTTACAACTTAATAGTTCTTCCGATATTTAGAATATTAGTGAGATCGAAATTCTACATATTTTATTGGTTTTACTAAATAGAGATATTTCAGTGCTTGTACTATTTTCCATATAAAGATTATTCACTTGCTTCATTATTCAACTCGATGGCATATGCAAATGCAAGTATAGTTTGCAATCTAGTGGCATGGATGTACGATAGGTCACATACATTGAAACATTTAATATCGTTTTCATTGTTAGCGTAGAGGTTTGGCTGTAGTAGAGTTAGTTTGGTATACCGTATATTGTACTAAAAACATCGGTATACCGAAAAATCATATCGATACTGTATATTGAAATTTCAATACACTGATTTTCGGTATGCAATGTATATTTAAACTTCGGTACACTGATTTTTGGTATGGAATAAACTTTATACCATTTACACACAAATTCTAGTATCAGTATGATATATTGAATACCGAACTATTAAATTTCATATTGATACCAAAATTTTCAGTATAATGGATTTTCGATATAATTCAGTATATTTCGATATGGTATGTGTGATCTATCAAAATTTTTGATATTTTTCCCACCCTTAGCCTGAGATCTTTCGTGGATATTGCACAAAATGAAGGTTGTTATACTATTTTCAAAAATTGTATTTAAGAAATTAGTCTTAGTATCATATTACTAAACCTAGTTAGCTATTTGGCCAAATAAACTTCTTTTACAGTATATTTTTTTTGTAATAGTATTAGTTTTTGAAAGCTTATTACTAACAAAAAAAACTTGAACCGTCAAATATTAATATGATGTAGAATATTATCAAGGAACAAATGGGGTTTTAATGTTACATTGTTTTCTATTACTATTAGTTAATTAGAAAATACTGTGGTTCTCATGTAAGTTCTTAGCATAATTCCAATGTTTAGTAACTTGGTTCCATTTGCCTCTTGGAAAGATGAGATTAGAGATATTTTAAAGTGCTCAATGTCAAACACATTACTATTGCTAAGTCAACTATTCAAATACATGCGTGGATTGCTAGAAAGAAGGAAAGATGAAGAAAGTTTGTTTCTAAAATCATGTGTACATGTAAAAAAGAATGAAAAATGTAAAAAACACGGTTAATCCTTCTATTAACATTGGAAATTTTGAACTGACAAAGGCTTATCTCAAAGGATATGGGAATTTCTAAAAGGGATAATTGTGAGTTTGAAACTGAATTCATCCAAGGGCGACTTGACATTTTCATTATCGGCTTCATCTTGGAGCATAATTAAACTTGGAAATTAGGACTATAGTTACCAGCTATCTAAGTTATTGATGTTACTCCTAATCTATTGAATTATGGCTTTTAATAATTGCAATTTGTGTGCCTTTTGTGTCCAATAATGTTGATTTTCTCTCTAATGACTACTGCAGGCAGAAAGTGCAATGCTAGCTTTGAACCAGAGTGGCATGGTTCTAGGAACTTTGCCTATCAGGTATATCTACTAATCTTTCTTAAGCTATCCTAATAGTTGCTGCCGGAAATAGTAAATTGAAACATTTTACACAAACAATCTGAATTCATGTATTAATTCCTTGTGTTCCAGGGTGAGTCCTTCAAAGACACCAGTGAGGCTGCGCATTCCACGATCTTCCTGAAATTGAGTTGAGTTGCATTCTCGGAGTTGGATCATGTTCCTTGTTTAAATTGAATGAGATTTTGTTCTACTACCACCTCCTTCCTTTGGTTTGTTTTCTTTAGGCTATAAGAGCCAAAAAAAAAAAAAAACTTAGTAGGTGTTAGATTAGTAGCTAAACATATCTATCTAAACAGATAGAACGAACAAACTAGGTAACATTTTCGTCTGTTGGAACATATTATGTTGACCTTCATATATTACCACCATCTGTGGTTGTCTATTTGAGGATGATAATTTATTCTATTCTAATTTCCTAGAAAATAAATCTGTAGAGTGATTTTAGTATCAGTGCAGACCTTTGTACCTATAACTCTATAACATGGATAAATTCATGGGTACAAGAATGTCGTGCCAAACAAGAATGTCTATGCTTACTGCTAGAAGTATAGTCTCCTCATTATTTATGTTTATTATTTTAAGTTTTGTTATTATTTGAATTTTTGACTTTATTGTTAAATTTCCTCTTAAATTTGTGCTTTAGTAGAATTAAGAGTAGTTGAAACTTCTCATTTGTGGTTCATTCATTCAAATGTTTTTTTTCTTGTGATAGATTTTGCTATAAACAATAGTAAATTTTTTCATTTTTTCGTCCACTTTGTTTCAAAGAACTATATTAGTAGCTTATAATTGGAGGTATTTTTTTTCTTCCATTCGTTCATTTTTTCTTTAATTCAAACTCACTGTATATAAATGATTAGGATTAGGGTGAATAAAAGTTCAGTTAAACCAAATAAATCGATTGAATTGATCGAATTTAAAAATTTAATTCAGTTATTTTGGTATTTATTTTTTTTAAAAAAATTAATTTATTCGATTAATTCAGTTCAATTTCAATTTTAAAATCTTTATTTGATTAAACCTAATAAATTGAAATAAAAAAATTTGAATTGGTAAATCTCTCATTTAAAAAAAAATTATGATTAAATCTCCCACTAGTCTTTAAAGTTTTTTGATTAATTTAATTTTCAGTCGAATTAATTATTATTTATCAATTTGATTTATTTATCTTTTATTTAAAATTTTGATTAATTTAATTAGTTAAAAAAAATTTATTTATACGGATTCCTGTGAAAAATTATATATTTATTCGTTATTTTGTCCATCTCTTCTTGTACCTTTGACCCATAAGCTAATAAATGTCGCCTAAAATGTGTGAAATGCTTATTTAAACGATATTTTTAGATAGTCGATATAAAAAATGACATATAATTTGTTGAGACTTTAGAGGAACGTCTAGAGGATTTCTCTCGGCCGCACTAACCTGGTGTGTTACATTTGCAATTAAGCTTTGAATTTTCTCGAATTCATCCCTATGGAATATGTGCCTCCCACTTAAAAGGGTATTTAGTATCATAATTTATTTTCTTTCGATTGGTAGTAAAAGGTGAATCATTTATCTCAATATTTCTGTCAATTCGTCCCAGGGTCAAATACGAAGGAGGTAAATCACGAGAGCTACTAGCCCAAACAGTAACTAGTGCATAAGGGAGGACAGACACCTGACTTCGCTAGGATTTGACTCCAAGACCTCGACAACACCTCATGTACTAGCCATCAGTCCCTCTTATTTTCTTTCCGTGGAGACAATTGTCCAATTTGGTCAGGATCAAATCTTGAATGTTGCTGGTTAATTAATAAACGACAATGATCAACACTTATTTGATCAAGTTGAATAGTTGTAAATGAGACTTCTATTAAAAAATATATAAAGGTTGTTTCGCATAAGATATTGTTTTTTTTTAATTCTTTTATTACTTAATCATTAGGTATTTCAATGTGACATTAGAATGTGAAACTCATTAGGGTTAAAGATTAGTTCTTCTCTAAATCACGGTTTAGAGTAAAATAGATAGATATAAGAAATTCCCTGTTAAAGTGTAGACAATTTAATCTAATTTTGGGATAACATTATTACTAGCTCTTCTGTAAATCACGGTCTGGAGTAAAATACATGCATATAAGAAATTCCCTGTTAAAGTGTAGACAATTTAATCTAATTTTTGGATACATTTATTGAATGGGATAGTAGAATAACACAGAATAAAAATATTAGCATATCTATCAATTTAAAGCCCGCAATACCAAATAATTGAAAGTCAAATATCTCCGAAGCAAAAGAATTTAACTGCTAAAGCACAATATTCTCTGATACAAAATTGAAAGATATCGAAGTTCTTGTCAAAAACAAATGGGTTCAGCTGTTGGAAAGAAATTTCATAATTCAGACATATCAAACTCTATGACGTGGTTGCCTGAGACTTGTTGAGGATGACACCCTCATATTTCACCTGGAACCATTTCATGGCATCCTCCTTTGTGACTCGCTGATGAATGCCAACGCGGGACTTGCATCTGCGGCGGCGGCTCACACGATAACCAGGGCGCTCTAAGACTACATAAAAATCCATGCCATATATACCAGTTGAGGGATCATACCTGCAGAGATTGAGAAAAGAATATCCAATAATAAGAAATAACTCTAGTATTTCAGTATTTCAGAAATAATGATCTTTTTTAAAAATACATAATACTGATGTAGTAAAATGCACCATAATTACTACTATACATCCAGTGTTGCAAAAGGCATTACAAATAAGAGTATAAATATCCACAAAATCAATTTCATTGACAATTGCTTCCCATATATGAATACACTGTCAAAACCTCTGAAATAATTCAAATTAAGTATGACATTTTGTACCAATACTTGCTGAGATGGACTCCCCAAAAGACTTCTAAACATGAAAATCTAGCATCTCAAGCTCGATTTGAGAATTAGTCAATCAAGTAAAATATTGTTGAGACCAATGGTGAATTTGAATCTCAGGAATAGCCATTCTATTACTTAGAGACACGCTAGGCAAATCATGATCTATTACCTGAGATAATTTATCATTGGTCAGAGTATTTTACTATAATATTGCTACAAACCTGAAAATACCCACCTATTATGTTGCTCGAACCAAACTAAGGAATATACATTGCTATTTCTACATATCAATTATATTTGAAGGGATAACTTTATTCTCTATCTATTTCATTCCATTAACCAAATTATTTACCTTGACCAAATTAATTTCTCTTAGTAAGCCCCTAGTTTGACCAAGGAAACATAATGTCCAATAAGGCCATGGTCTGAGAACAAAATTCTCCTTCAAACATAATAATCAGGCCGTAAATGATACTGGATATTGCCATAAAATGGCGATGCAAATGAGGACTAGCAAAACCCACAAATTAATGATGCCACTGTAGCAAATATAAGCAACCACTTGTCTTCCGTTTTATAACATCTCTCATCTACCAGTATCAGATCTATTGACTCCATACATGAACACTGACACAATATCTGGATATTCAAAACCCTTTTTGATAACATGCAAAAAAAAAAAAAAATTAGAAACAACATTTTGATCCACACCTATGTCAGTTAATTGTATTGGAGTCTAAGATAATTCCTAATAGATAGATCAGCAAAAAATTATGTGTCAGATTTTACAATCAGCATGCTATCAAAAATGGAGATGGAAGAATTCACATGAGAATGAACAAATGCGTTATATTTTCTATCAGTATGTGGTATATTTTGCAGTTGTCTGAGATATTCAACATAATAACTTAAAAAAAATTTAATCTCACTTTATTCCGAGATCGATATGCTCTTGTATGCCAAAACCAAAGCAGCCAGTATCACTGAAGTTTCTTCTCAACAATTCATATTCCTTCACTTTCAATCCACTTTCAAGTAGCTGCATGGCTTTGTCACCTCTGACTGTAACATGGCATGCAATCTTCTCATTACGCCTGATTCCAAAGGAACGTACTGTATATCTTGCTGCATAATTATATCAGCCACAAGAGAAGGTTCATGAGCAAAAACATTCTATGTATTGACAACATGACTTTCTAAAACAACAAAAATTACCTTTAGAGAAAACTGGGGTCTGCCCACTCAACTGTTCCAAAACCTGTGCGAGAGAAAAACAAAATGCATAAGCAACAGAGCTGCTCGAGCCAACAGAGCTGTGAACAAATGGCTACTCTACAGAAATAAGACCTGGTAAGACTTGTCGGAAGAAAAGCCAATGCTTACCAAGAGACAGACAACAAATGGCACGGCTTGAAGAAAATAACAATGTGCAACTTTACAGACCAATATCTAGCAGATGTACTCTCGTTTCTCATGTAGCATATTGCATTGTGTCAGACGTGGCATCTTCACATTGTTCCAATAGGGCTTATAGATCAGAATTTTTGAAATAAAACGTAGATGTATAAGAAACATCACACTTCCCTTGAATTTAGTTTATAAGCCAGAATAGAAGATGGAATCATCATCAATATCACCGAATTACTAAGCAGTCCTAACAAAATAAATGAGAAAAACCTTGAAGATGAGACATTCTATCAGTGGGTAATGTATGTACAAATTATCTGACCATGTTGCCATTGTTCAGAATGATCATGTAGATAAAAAGATTCAAACAAGGTTAGTCTGAAAAAGATGGAAACTTCACTTAGTTTGCAACACAATTCTCTTTCACCCCACAGATAAAAAAAATATCAATTTTGACAACCCTGATAAAAGACTTGGACAAGACATGAGAAAGCCCGGACAAAAGGGTGAAAAAATTAGAGCAGAAAGCAACCTACAAGAAAACATCTTAGTGACTCGGATTCTATAACCAACTCAAGCAAAGACAAGTCAGATCAAGTACCTTCGCCGCCCTGGTAAGACGATCGCCACTCTCGCCGACGGAGATATTGAGAACAAGCTTCTGTACCTTAATATCCCTCATGGGATTCGCAAGCTTCTTCTCGGAGGCCTGCAAGGGAAAGACGACCAAAACAAAAGTCATTTAATTGAAGGAAACACGAAGAAATCGAGCCGCGCAAGAGAAAGAAACGTGGCGTAGCCGAAGCTAACCATTGCGAAGACCAGAGGAACGGAGGCAGCAGCTAGCGCCGACGAACGGTATAGCAGAGACCCGACCACACGAAACCCTAAGTGAACCCCATGAATTTATAGCCAAATCCACGGACATGCCATCGTCAAATGAAGATAAACGGGCCGATTTGGTAGGCCCAATCTATGAGGCCTGATGGCTCTGAGTCAGGGCATTTAGTTAATGGAATTTGATCGGAATAAGAAAAAACATATTAAATTAAATTTATTTATATTTTTTTTTTACTAAATTGATACTTCAAAAAAAAACATTTGTTTTTTTTTAAAATTATTTACCACTAATTCACTAAATAAAACAATTATGATAAATAAAGTCACTTATTTATCACTTCATTGTCATGTGTTAAGTCATTTATTATCCTAAAGTTAAAACGAGGGAGGGGTGTTTCTGAAAAAATAGAAAAAATCATAGACGTAAAGTTGAGTTTCCCACCTAGAAGCGTGCTGATTGTTCATGGTCGAGCCTCGAAGCCAAAACGAATCCAAATCGTCGGAGCATTTCGATCAAAGAACCCCTGGCTGCTTTCTCCGGCCACCGGCGATCGAAGCGCGGGAAAGGCGATTGAAGAGATAAGTGGCGATAGCGTGATCCCCTTCCTAAAGGTACCTTAAGCAAGAGAACTAACGGATGCCGTCTGATTCAGTCGGTTCAACGGTCACCGCTTGATTCCTGGATGATGAGTGCTTCAATCTCTTCCTCAATCCACAGTTGTGTGGCTCACGTTCCTTCTCAAAGCTTCGATCTATTACTTGGCATTTGCACCGGCAAAGGTTATGGTCGCTAGGCTTTGCTAGAAATGGAGTGTTGCTACGGCCTCTCTGTGCAGCCCTCTACATCGTCTCTTCTCAATCCTCAGGTATATGTCTTGAAATCTGAGTTATGACAAATTTATTGGACAAAATAATATTTCTTTAACTAATCTTCTTTTAAATCCGGGCTTTGCTTTAGTTTTTCCTAGCATTTTTATATTGTTAATATTTTGCATCTATTACGCAAAATGGAAATTTGTTTCCGGGCAGAATTATTCTTCGTCTAATTCTCACAAACACGCACAGATTGGGAGAGAGAGAAGTTGGTTAAAACGGGGCAATTAGGAAATTGGACTCCAATTGTTAAAAGGTGACTTGGGTAAGCAAGGAGTATTTGTGAAAATGGATGTTTAAGTGTTGCTTGGGCAATTAGTTCTTCTTAAAGGATCGTTATGGTTTAACTTACTCAGGGAACTTGGGATCCTATGGATGAACATAACTGTAGATTAGATTAACTTAGGAGTAAATCCTTCATCTTTACAATCGAAAAGCTAGTTCTGGTAGTATAAGTCCTGATATATGTTGTATCTTGGTTAATTATTTTTCTCAAAAAAGAGGTAACTGTACTAATTGTACTTTGAATTTGTTAAAGACTATTATCAACTTAAAATAATATTCTATTTTCAATCATAAGACACTATAGTTTTAGATTAATGGTATTCTGAACACATTGTAGCTCATTCATAAAAGTCATTTTGGACTTTTGCCTTGTTCTTTCTTTTAATCGTAATCTGCACAAATAATTTCTGTTATCTTGGAGTTATTCTGTTGATCTATGTTGCAGAAATTTTGCTTACTCATTAAAGAGCAAATCATGATCCCACTCAAGATTGGCAATTTTTTCTGAAATATTCGGGGTGGATAATTTCACAAGGCTAAACTGACTCTATTGTTTTTTTTTTTTTTTTTTTGCTACAGGGAATTTCTTCATCATACACTTTCAAAAGCAACTATCTCGACTTCCATCAAAAGGTGCTAGTGCTACCCCTCTGCGCTAAACAATTTCTCCCACATACTAATAGATTGGACCTGTTGCTTCCCAAGCAAACCTTGCCTCTCAAATACACAAGAAGGCACAACGGAGTCATATTTGCTGCGTCTAATCGGCAAGCTTGGGATTTTGGGAGATTTTTCAGAACTTTGTATTTTTTTAATGGACCTCCTAATCCTGCCAAGGTTTGACCCTTCTCTGAGGCATGAAGAGATGCATTACCTTTGTTTCTTTTGTCTGTTGTACTAGTATAAATCCATACAAATGATTGGTTTACATTTGTGTAGTTCATCGAATCTCTAATTGAGAAGCTGTCAAGTTCATCATCAACTGAACCATCGAAAAAAATGGAAACATCTGGTACAGTGTTGGTAACTGGGGCTACTGGTGGGGTTGGACGAAGAGTAGTTGACATATTAAGGAATAAAGGCCTTCCTGTTCGCGCACTGGTACCTTATATACACTCCATACAGTTAATTCAATTAATTTCATTATTATTTACCTTTTTCTCATCTGTAGAAGTTTTAGTATTTCTAATTATTTGAAAGCCAGGTTAGGAATAAAGAGAAAGCAAGATCGATGCTAGGACCAGATGTTGACTTGGTGAGACGAATATATCATTTATATATATTTTTTCTCCATGCACTTTCTTCAAGATCCCGAAATAAAAGGAAAATGGCACTTGGTCAAGTGACATACACTGAAAATTACATAGTAAAAAAAATTCTTTTAACCTTTCAAAGCAGTTATATGTCTGTCTGAAAGTATGATCATATCCAAGTTGTTGGAGGTTTTGGGGTTGTACTTAACTGGCTTCTTGCGTATTTGCTATGTTTCAGATTGTTGGGGATGTCACTAAGACAGAAACACTTTCTACTGAATACTTCCAGGGAGTGAGAAAAGTCATCAATGCCGTCTCTGTAATAGTTGGTCCAAAGGAAGGAGATACTCCTGATAGAGCAAAATACAGCCAAGTATGTATCTGCTTGTATACAATTTGTATGATTCAACTTCGACATATGTCTGTTCTGGTTGATGTGATTTGAGTATTATTTGATACAGGGAATCAAATTTTTCGAACCAGAGGTGCTAGGATATATCCTTTGTTAACTACGATCTTTTTAGAATTTTCAAACCTCACATTATTGCACCTGCTATCCATGAAACTTTTAGTGTAACCTTGAAATTCAGTTACATTTATCAGATAAAAGGAGATTCCCCAGAAAAGGTCGAATTTATTGGAATGCAAAATCTGATAAATGCAGTAAAGAATAGTGTTGGACTGAAAGATGGAAAATTGTTATTTGGGTCCAAAGGTATTCAATCTAAGTTGCAACGTTTTCCTATATTCCTATTTATGAATTTCTATTACAAATCTTGACTGGGTGGCTTACAAAGATTATACTTGGATTCTCTGCATCTAACTTACCTTATGCACTTCAAGATCCTTGGGTTAATATGTCCTTGATTGTACTGATTAGTCATCATATCAAATCTATTATCTTTTCTTTTATCCATTTTTGTTATCTATGTCCTCCATAATAATTAATTTACCCATTGATTTTTTCATAAAAATTTCTGGAATTGACTAAAAGTTTTATTTATTCTCGTCTAGGAAATATCACAGGGAAGCTTGTTTGGGGTGCATTAGATGATGTTGTCATGGGAGGTGTTAGTGTAAGTGGATTCCAAGTTGATCCTAAGGGTAACGAAGACGGTGGACCAACTGGATTATTCAAAGGTATATCCTTATGCTCATTTTACTCATTTCTTAAGGTGACCTGAGTTGAGACCATGTCATACGTCATGGTTGCTTAATTTTCCTGATTTTTGGTTCTGACTCTAAACACTCTCTTCTTCAGGTGTAGTTTCAACCGCAAACAATGGAGGGTTCACTAGTATCAGGACTAAGGTAAGTGAATATTTCCTGTTAAATGTTAGCATGATGATCTTTCTTTGATAATATATTTATTGTTTAAATGTTAGCTTGATGATCTTTATTTGAGAATAATGAGAAATATATTTGGCATTGGAAGCATTGGCTTGTGAATTTACTGAATTTTTCTTTTTGTTTTTTTTCATTCACCTTATTGTGACAAGCTGAGCATAAATTAATTATGTTAGAGATCTCTGATTTTTTATGCGTAAATTCCATTGTCTTAGTTTATATCCAAAATTTTCTATCCATGATTCCGGAGCATACTCTAGGCTGTAATTATTCTAATGCATAAATTATCATCCTAAACTATCATTTCCATAGTTCTAGCCTCAATAATAATTAGTTGTTCTCTTATATTTTAATCTCACATCTCTTTACATTTGCTACTACTTTCTAATAGCTACGTATTTATTATAAAACATTCATAATATATTCTTTTTAGTTATCTGCATCTCTAGAAAATTGCATAGCAATAGTCAAAAATAAGTTCTTTGTAATTTTATGATTAGATAATCCAGCATTTCATTTTTGGGAGAAAAATGAAAAGGGGGTGACCATTTTACATCTGGATTTAAGTCTCTAAAATCAAATTTTGTTAACTTGGATTTTTTAAATTTTACGAGCCCTAATTTATGAAATCTATACCTACAAAGTCCTAATTCTCACAATAAGTTTGTATAAAGATTCATTTTGTCTGAATTTTATAATTTTTTTAATAAAATCCATACTTCTAGAGAATTTCAATTTATAAAAATAATATCAATTAAGATATAAACTACTAGAAACATAATCAACTTTTATAAAATAAAGTTTATAATAACACCACAATTTTTTTTTTCAAAATACAAACTTTATTTTTTATAAAATCTGGATTTACAAAACAATCAAATGTTTAGGATTATAAATTTCTATCTCATTTAGTATTAAAAATATTATAAATTGAAAATGAAAATCTAATATTGGAGTAAAAGAGTGATATAGGAAATGGATGATATTTTTTTAAAAGCATGGCGCACCCTTTTTAATTTTTTAAAAGGGTATTTTTTTGATTTTTGGCCTCATTGTCAAATAATTTGCAATTGGCTTCAGAATTTGTCGATGCCGGAAGACCTTTCAGCATATGATGGCATTGAAATGAGAGTTAAAGGTGATGGACACCGTTACAAGCTCATTTTACGAACCAGTTCTGATTGGGATACAGTTGGTTATACTGCAAGCTTTGACACTATTAGAGATCAGTGGCAGACAGTAAGTTCACCTTTACTTAGATACTTTTCAATGATCAGCTACTTGGGCTAACTGTACCCTGCTGGATTCAGATAGAGCTACCATTTTCTTCATTTAGGCCTGTATTTCGTGCTCGGACTGTGGTTGATGCTGCGCCCTTTGATTCAAGCAATATCATTGCACTGCAGGCTTGTTTCTTATGCTCTCTTGCTTTCTTTTTTGTTACAATAAATGCTTCTTTTTCTCCCCTAAATCTGTCTTGCAACCTCATACAGCTCATGTACAGCAAGTTTGAGTATGATGGCAAACTCAATCCTACTTTTGAGGAAGGATCATTTCAGCTTCCATTTTCAAGCATACGAGCGTACATTAAAGAGCCTATCACCCCAAGGTATCATCATAAAGGTGACCCTAGTATTTTAAAAATAAAGGAAATTACACTATTTTAAAAATAAAGAGACCATATTATTCTAAAAAAAATGTGGATGTTTTAGAAGTTAAAAAGAATGTGTTACAAAGCTAGCAGCCTAGCACTACTGCCAAGGTTATATTTATGATCATTAGATAATTTTTTCTGCATAAATAATTTGCATTTGTCGGGCACAGAGGGTAGATTTGTTGGCTTATGAGTTTTTCATGTGAATTATGGAAGAACCAGACCTCTGATGTGGCTTCATTAGGCAGGTTTGTACACGTGAGCTCTGCTGGGGTTACACGACCTGACAGACCTGGACTGGATCTCAGCAAACAACCGCCTGCTGTGCGTCTGAACAAAGAGTTAGACTTTATCCTCACATATAAACTGAAGGTGACTGATGAAGATAAGCTGAACATATTTCCATATATCTATTATGGTGATCCATTTTCAAGTTTCAACAAGTTCTTAATATGATTTTTACCAAAGGGTGAAGATTTGATACGTGAAAGTGGTATTCCTTACACGATTGTCAGACCATGTGCACTAACTGAAGAGCCTGCAGGAGCTGATCTCATTTTTGATCAAGGAGACAATATAACGGTATTCAAGTTATCAAGATAATCATAATTTTTGATAGCCTAAATCAAGCAGGATAACATGGAGCATTTCTATTGCCTATGCTTTCAGGGTAAGATCTCAAGGGAAGAGATTGCACGAATATGTATTGCAGCTCTTGGAAGCCCATATGCATGTGGGAAGACTTTTGAGGTAAAGGGGTTTTACTTTGACATGTGTTTATAGATTATATGCATAAAGAAATGTCATTAGCTTTCAATGCTTGATTGAAAGAAATATCAAGTAATCACTGTTTTGACAATGATAACTAACGAGTATCACATCTGACCTTTTAGATTAGGGCTAAATGTCTAGTTTTGTTCTTGTCTCATATTTTTTTTAGGAATTGTCTCATTTAACATTTTATAAGTTTATCCTTCTGGAATTCCTCCCGCTGATAGATTTCCCGTGACCATGGTTTGAGCATCGAGAAAACATTTTTTTCACAATGAGTTCTCCAATGTCACATGCCACTGATGAAGTGTTTGAAACTTTAAACTGGAAAAACTCTCGCCGATTAGTATTTCAAACTTTTTTTAACCCTCATCTGTTTACCATGCAAGAGGCACATGGATTGATTGCACATGGTTCAGTTCTCAAGCTAATATGCTCATATAAAAGTAACATTACATCATTTATTCATCTTAATAGTAGTTAACTAAGGAACTAAAGAAGCTATTAATTCAAAAATCTACCATTCATTTTAGTGGATTCATTGTAAATGTTCCTTATCTTTTCATATATTCTCTGGACAAGTACTATTGCTCATCACGTATCTATGCAGGTTAAAAGTACTGTGCCATTTAGCGAACCTTATGTAATCGATCCCGAAAACCCCCCTCCGGACAAGGACTATGACGAGTACTTCAAGAACTTGAAAGATGGTATAACAGGGAAAGAAGCCTTAGAAGGGACCCCAATGCCAGTTTGATTATTATAACTGCAATAGAGAATGGTTTGTCCTAAACTAGTTGCCATCTGCAAATTAATATATGTGACTCAACAGTTGCATCCATACTGTTCTGATATCAGTTGCAGGGATTGAAGCTGGAAAATAGTTTATATTGATGTTGTAATATGATATAAAAATTCTAGGCCTCATTCTTTTCTAGTGAGGCTTCTGAAAATTTGGCAATTCTCTCATTTATAGGCGTCAATTTCTTTTCTCTCTTCTGTATCTTTAATCCATGTATAAGGAAAAAGTTTATGATAAAATCTTAGAATATAGAAATAATTTAGCATCTCAATTCTTATCTGTATCTTATTCCTTTGCGACCACTTCTAGCAGACTGTTTGACTAACAGTCTTAAGGTAAACTTATTCTTACTCTGGCGATGAACTACATGAGGCAGGGGAAGAGCAATCGCGGACGGCGGAGAGGCGGCGCCGCCGCATGGACATGGTGGTGGAGGAGGAGATGCCGCGGTGGCCGAAGGAAAGGGAATGCCTACAAAAAAAAATAAAAAACAATATAAAAAATTATTTAAAAGAAGTCTTGTTGAAAGATGGCTGACTCACACTTAGTTTGATTTAACACGACCTCACATTTTTTTAACTCGACCATTTTTTTTTTTTTTTGAAGAAACGAATTGTTGTTTAGGAAAGTATAAATGGTAAAATAATGTATATGGTAGTAATAAATGAAATCATCTTAGTTATCTTAGCAACATGGTTTCACATGTTTTGAAAAGAGATAAATTTTATGGGACATTCATGGAAAGAAGGATTCGCTATGGATTAAGTGTGTGCACCAATATTATGTTAAAGGTGCAGATTTTTGGGCATAGCAAAAGAAGGATTAGGATTCTCCTTTGATCAAGAGGCTCCTTGAGGTGCGTAACAAGATACTAGTGGCTTCGAATGGAGTTGGGGAGGCAAATATGAAAATGTTAGAGTGGTTTGTTGGCACTACAAAAGGAGCTACAAATGCATATGGTTTTTTCATGCCAAGGGGGCCGGAAGT
>JBAMIE010035245.1:0-18797 GCA_037177295.1 Kaempferia parviflora
GAAAAGAGAGGTTCGGCGGAACAAGGAGGAGAGGAAAAGAATCGTGAGAAATTATAACCCTTGCCTCCTCATCCCCCTATTTATACTAATGCCAAGGAGAAAATATCTCTCAAACCCTTAACTATAATTTTCCTCTTTTTTTTAATAGAATATCTTTGCTGGGCTTCTGGTTATTACAAACCCGTTACGACTTACTATTTACCAAGAGGTCTATGGTTCAAACCTTAACTATACCTCCTTTTTGGTTCTATTTTCTTTTATTTTTAGACAAGCCCACATAAAGCCCATTAAGCTTAATACTAAAATTTATATTAAAATCATGAAAATTTTGGGGCGTTATAATCCATGCCAACTAATTTACTCCTTCAAAAAAGCTAATATTGACTTTGGAAATATATATTAAGAAATTTCAAAGGAAGACTTATTACTTCATTTATTTTAATGGATTATGGACTCCTACACAAGCTTTGGATACACAACTTGGATTTCGTTAAAGACTTCCCAAATAAATTGGACAGCATTATACCCACGCTCTTGAAGAAGAAGAAATATTTGTTATCTGCACTTTTGAAAGTTCTCCACCAGAGTGGATAGACTTAAAGATAGAACCAGCCAGGTGCGCACTTAATCAAGATAGATATCTATGAAATCAATAGCCTTTAATAAGAAATTGGAGAATATCCCTCTAATCCTGATCTAGAGTATGCAGCACTTCCTACACCAACAGATCAACTTAAGCATGATCATGCTTCAACTCAGGAAACAATTGGTTATGAGATCAGCATGAAGACCCAGGAAATTACATACTAGTCGGAGAGACATACACTGAAAAAATATACTTGCCACTAGATTTTTTCCGTTTAATTTATCTATTCAACCTACAACCTTCTACCAACATTATCCATAGAAAGTAGAAAGATAGGCAACAAAGAAAATAACAACTCAGCAAGATCAACAATGTTCTATATGTGTGCTCTAAACACTGTTAACACTTAAACTCAAGCTACCAGCTTCAGAGCTCCATCATTAGACTCAGTTGGTGAATATAATTTGGAAAATATGATAGAACCCTTAAGATGGCATAAGCAATGATGTCATCATACCAAAAACGTTAAGTCATGACGACATGGAGCGTTATTCTTCACCCACACCAACAACTTTACTTGGTGGCAGCAGCTTTATTCTCCACTATCTCACTTTCTTCTCCACTGCCCTGACATCTCATGCACACACCTATTTGTCGTCATTACTTTAGGGCCCCTTGGGGAAAACCCAAAACGGGGGCCGGTTCAGACAATTTTTTCAGGTTTAAGTTGTGATGGGTATGGGGATGCTATCCCCATCTTTGAACTCATCCTAATATGATATGATGAGGAACGGAGATGGGGATGCGAAAGGAAATCTCTGATATCCTTTTAAATTTATTTTCGGGGATCAGAAGTGGAGATGAAGGTGAAGATGAAGATTTAATCCCCTGCCTCCACGCCACCCCGCCCCCACTCTATTGCCACCCTATATTCACCATTTCTGGTGTTGTTCGCCTAGCAGGGGACACGCATGATGAGGGTCTTGATTGTAACAACATATTCTTTATCATTATCGAGAGGAACGCTGGCCGTTAAATAATGATAATAAATCTAGGGATTATTGTTTTTCATTTCATAATTTCTTGAGCATTTTTCAAATGCATATGTTATTATTTTCTAAACAATTATATATAAAATAGACTTTTTTTCTCCTTGTATTCAAGGGAGTGCACGGGGACCAATCTTGTTCGCTAAGCTCTGACACTTTTACAAAGCCATAGAAAATGAATAGATCATCTCCTGAAATATTATTAATTATTTCTCCACTTTAAAAAAAGTTTATTTAAAATGTTTTACAGTCAAAAGAGGTTTATAATTATAGAATATACAAAGAAAACAAGCTCAAAATAGTTTGAAACCAATAATGCCGAAGCTTATCCACTACTCACATTGAATGATTGAACAAGACGATAAAGTTGCCTGTTCCTGCAAAAAGTAGCAACAAGCCAACAACAATGAAAATGAATTTGCTTTACGTATAAAACAACTATTTCCATGAAGCTTGGTACAGCAAACTATCCATGTTCCACAATTTATACAACGGGAAGCATTTAGCAAACCCTGGCAGAAGACTTCTACATAACGAATCGATTAGGGATCAAAATTGAATAATTGGAATTTGGAAACCTTAACTATAGTAAGAAAGGAACATAAAATGTATGTATGTATATACGGCCTCAGATGATCTGTTCTTGTACAGTTTTGGGCGAAGTCGATAGGACTCTCTTGTTTAATCTCCCTCTGAGCTGCCTGATCTTGGCATCGACCCTAGCAGTAAACCCAATCTTAGTCTTTTGTCGAGCCTTGTTCTTCTCTCTTTTCCACATGCGTTGGTCCTCCACATCCTTCTTGTAATATTTGATTTCCTGGATCACATGGTGATCCAACGGATTGAACATCCTCTGGAAGGAGATGTGTACCAAATAGGGAATGTTGCATGCACAAGTGACTATAACAGTTGCAATCCAAAACATGGGTGCTGGTCCAATAGCTTCCGAGAGTATCTGGTAGGAGTTCGCGGAGATTGTCGGCGACGAGGCTCCGTACGCAACCAAGAATAGGTACCATGTGGCAACACTGCCCCAAACAAAGAGATGCTGGATCCATGTGAAGTGGCTCATAATAAGAGCAATTTGCACGTTGACTACCCAAATGATGCAGGTGAACATTGTGGTTCCGACAACAGCCATATCTGCCGTCTGCCCTCCGGCGCGAAATGCCTGATGGTATAGCATCCCGATGTTGAGGAAGTATATGGCGATGGATGTGTAGAGGCCATTGAACATCCAGCCGATAATCCTATACCAATCGAAAAATAGGTTCTTTGGTCCTTGTTGGTACAATGCTGGGAACTGCAAACCAGTTCACTGGTGTTAGTTGGTGGAAATATTGTCGGAATATAATTGTTGTTGGAGAAAACAAGCTTACTGGAATACCTGTAAACATACATCAGAAGAAACATCTTGCTCAAAGGCGCCTAATGTTATGACTGGCAATGACGTTAGGACGACATTGAACAGGAGCATATACCAGTTGTCATATACTGATTGCCCAGAAAAGCCAGTGTATACCTCAAAGTAGAATATTGTGAGCCCAAATGCTATGTTTTTATAGAAGAAATAACAAATCTGAAACGAAAAAAGGAAATTCTGAATCAGTACTTTTCTACGGTAGAATAGGTACCTAAAAGTATTAAGTGTAAAAGTACTGCAAAATTAGTCGTAGTCATTTGCTCTCACCATAAGTGCTATCCTCTTGTAGCACCAATGGCCGTGGACAACAAGAAGTCTTTCTAGGAATCTAAACTGAGAAATGGAGAAATCACTAGCCATGACCGCCTGCAAAAAGTCAACGCAATCATGTAATCAAACTAGCAAGTCCATAACTACTGAACTTTAAACAGGTGCCTATCATATAATAATATCAACCTGCATCCCTTCCACACCACTGATACCAACACCGATATCAGCCTCTTGAATCATGCCCACATCATTTGCACCATCACCTATGGCTAAAGTAACTTTTCCTGTACCTTCTTTTACTAACTTTGTTACCTATAAAGCAAGAGAAAGACAATCTCTTAATATAAAACTTGCATTGCAAATTTGCACATGAAAGTCACTGAATGAGTAATAGATGGCATAAGATACCAGTGCTTTCTGCCTAGGTGAGACACGGCAGCATATGACAGATGCACAATTGACTGCTAGGTCCAGGAAATTATTCTTCATATCGTCCTCTAATGCATATGTCAGTGTTTTCCCATCAATTATCAAAGCAAATGCTTCATATGGGTCCTTCTCCAGCATGACCATTTGAGAGGCATTAGCAATTTGCATCAAAAGGTTCTCTTTGGCTGCCTGATCAATCACCAGAGATAAATAATTATTTTTTCATGAACCAAAATAGATGTAACAGTTAAAATTAACAGGAAAACTAGCAGGGTTAGATGCCCACGGCCCCCCCACACCCCCCCCCCCAAATCTATGTTTATTATCTAACAATATAGATTATACCTTGTATTAATTAGGTCTAAGTCCCTATCTTTTTATACTAATTATGGATGAACTCACTGCACACATTCAAGGAACAGTATCATGGTGCATGTTCTTCACAGATAATATTATTTTGATAGATAAAACACGTGAAAGAGTAAATGCTAAACTAGAATCATAGCGGGAGACACTATAAAAGAAAGGTTTTAGGCTTAGTAGAATAAAAAACAGAATATATGAAATTCAAGTTTAGCAATATTAGACGTAATTAGACAATTGTTAAGATAGAAGATGACAAGTTGCCCGGAACTGAGAGCCTTAACTATTTAGGATCATTTTTGCAAAATGATGAAGGGATTAAGAGAAATGTCTTACATGAAATACAAGTAGGAAAGTGTTGGGTATTTTATGTGATCGTAAAGTACCTCTAAAACTTAAAAGAAAATTTTACAAAACCGTAGTTAGACCTGCTGTTTTATATGCAGCTGAATGCTGGCCTATGACTCGAGCACATGAGCAGAAGATGAGAGTTGCAGAGATGAAGATGTTAAGGTGGATATGTGGACATACGAGGATGGACAGAATAAGAAATGAGAGCATTAGAGAGAGTTGTATTGATTGAGCAAAAACTCTGAGAGACACGTTTAAAATGGTACAGACATGTACTTAGATGATGAATAAATACTCGAGTTAGGCGATGTAAAACTATGACAAACATGCATATCAAAAGAGGAAGACCAAAAAAGACTTAGTTAGCAATAATAAAATAAGATAAAATTTATTTAAATATAGATGATGATATAATAGAAGATAGAGTTCAATGGCGTAAAAGGATCCATATAACTGACCCCGCCTAGTGGGATAAGGCTTGGTTGTTATTATTGTAGTATTAATTAGGTCTAGTATTTGCAAGTTCATTCTAACACACTGCCTCAAACTCACTAAAAAATATTATGAAAGCTCAACTTGCATATATAACTATTCTAGGACTGATTTGATTAGCAAATCCGCTGGCAAGAGGTTATTTGCATAGAAGTTTGGTTATCATATATGTACTACACAAGTTCAGGTCCTATTTATGATGCTCAACTTGTTAGTGACTGACTTATATATATATATATATAATTGATTATTTAGTAGTAATTTACATATGTTACATATTTATAATCTAATAAATAAGTTGAACACATAACATAATATAACTATATGGATTATATTCAAAGTTTTTCTATAATTAAAAAAAAAAATAGTGCATTTTTGTATTTTGTTTATTTGAGTTTGTCAAATGAGTTATCATTTCACTTATATAATTATACAAGTCATGTCACATGTCCGTCTAACCATTTTAATTAACAGGTCTTAGATATGGTTCAATAATCGATCATCCTATTTATAAATAAGTCATGTGCAGATTATACAATTTGACTCAGATTAAATGAATGGGTCGAGTTTGAATTGTGATTCCGAGGATCATAGGTTAATGAAATACTACTAGTTTATATCCCACGATCCCAACTGTCAACTCAAATTTTGTAGAGCTCTCTGTGAATATCCTAAACAAAAAGGGGGGCAGCTCCTTTTTTGCCAAAAAATAAAAATAAAATTGAGTGGCGTGGGGACTATTGTTCTTTCACTTACTAAGGTCATGACCATTATTCTGCCTATATTTGAGCTAGCAAACAATGGAAATTATAATTATGTATATTAATCTCAATAGGATTCTTGAAAGAGTTATTGCAAGTTTTTGAAGCACTTTCAAAGATAGTTACAACTAGGAAACACCAAATCTAAGCCAATAGATACTTTCTTAACCAAACCTAGAAATCCTAAGAAACTATAGGTTGCAAAAGAGAATATGAAGATCTCTATTGACTCTTCTGAATTAGGGAAAATTAAGAGCAACCTTAGAGTCAAAATCCTAAAATGATGGTCCATAGTCTGCAAGAGTAAAGACTACCAGACACCTTAAATTTTATGTGTTTCACAAAGAATAAACACGAAGCTATGTTACTAGAGCATTCAACACAGATGTAGATTGTAGTGTCGACTATTTCTAAACAAATCTCACATGCTCAATAGGAATAAATTTCCATGTTGAATGTCGATTTCTAAATGTCGGTATTTGACATTCATGTAAAGGGAATAGACGAAAAGTCCATGTATCAGAGACCCAGAGCTAGTGGTGAAGACAAAAAGGAGCTTGGTGTGGTCCAATGCGCATGTGAGGAAGGGAGAGCAATGAGAGTTTCTCTTGCACAAGGATTCTCAGTAAGGGAAGATGTTTGTTATGTTGCTCATACAAGAGGGCATATTTGTGATTTAGCTCGGAGAAGCTGAAGATGTTGCAAAAGCAAGTCAAAGATCTTTTATCTGCACAAATGCTCAAGAGGGCTTCTACAGTTGCAAGGATGTTGCACATAAATGATAAATGCACTCTAGGGTTTAAGGTCACGAATAACATGCAACAAAAGAATGTTACCAGTTCACGGAAGATTTGGAGGAGCCAGTATCACGGAGGGAGCTCTAACACCATGTTACAAATAATAGGAAAACTATTACGATTTGATGCCCATAACAGTACTCTCAACCTATGTTTATTTTTCATTAATGTAAAATTACACTTATAAACTTTCTGTTACATGGTATTTATGATTAGGCCTCTAGCACTTCAATTTGATCCCTGGTGGTAATTGAATACAAGTGGATAAAAATGGAATGAAAATGACAACCATTTACCTTGTTAGCATCCTGTACCAGCATGTCATTGTTTACAGTAGATAGGTAAATTTGTTTCATGCCTTGCCTAAGCAAACTGCAAGCAAATCTGAAAACAATAGAATGGTATAAAAAAAAAGAATTCCCTTATCAATACAAAAGATTTTATCCCATCAATTATGACTTGTGGTCAAATTGTTAACATACAAGATTTAGAAGATGACTATGTGAACAACTAGAAGGTGCTTGTTACCAAGTTGCTAAAGATCTTAGTGTTAGATATTTCCTTTTAGGTGGTCTTATTTGTAAGTTGTACTGAATACGAACCGAACCTGTTTAAGTGATCAAACTTAGTTCATTGGGTCAGATTTTCAAATATGGATTTACCATGTAGAACCCTTAGCCCGATCCATTATTATCTATGGGCTGATAACGGATCGGGTTCATATAGGGTTGGTCCCCAGGGTTTACGGATGATCTTTTGACGACTCTTCATTTCCCATTAGACGAAGAGGATTCGGCGTCATCAAATCCTAAGCATCTTGGAAGATCAACCTTCTTCTTCGAAAGGATTGTCGGATCGACGAGCACTACACGAAGAACAATAACAATTATGATGCATTCAAGTTCTTCGTGATTTACAGTTTATGTATTTACTTTCTTGTGTCATGTCTTCGATGAAACTAGATCATGACTTGTGTTTTCTATGTTCGAGTTCTTATTTCGTTCCTAGAATTCATGTGGTTAGGAGAAAACTAAAGTTCTATCAATTGGTATCAGAGCCAAGGTTCTATTTCTTCGAATTTCATGGTTTAAAGTTAGGGTTTTTCGTGGATCTTTTGTTTTAGCAATTTGATCGTTGAATTACTGTAATAGAAAACCTAGGAAAGGCTTGGATTTTCAAGTTTTATGTGTTTTCATGAAGAACACAAAGAACAGCTTGCGAACCACCGCTTCTTTGTCGAAAACCATTGCGTTTGATCTAATTTTAGGTCAAATCGCGATGGTGTAATCGATTGTCATGGTCGGGTAATCGATTACCAAGCCTAACATTATAAACAAAATCATCCGGAATTGATTGACTTAGTCGATCAGTTAGAGCTAATCGATTCTGTTGGTTTGGTAATCGATTGGCTCAATGAGGATCGAATACGGGATCAATTCTAGTCAATTACATGTTTGATCATTGAATCGAATACAGAAAAGATTGGAATTGATCGGTCAATCGATTAAAGTTTTCCTGATCGAATGAGACTTTTTCCAATCAATTAAAAGCCTTGAGTCGCGATAAAATCTTGCTATTAGTCGATTAAGAATTTTTTGTAATCGATTAACAAGCTAAAATCGTGACAAATTCAATTGGAATCGATCAACCAATTGATTGGTGCTTTCAATCGATTAGGATTCAAGTCCAATCTATTAGTAGCCTTAAATTTATGACATAATCAATTTTAATCGATTAAGATTATTTTTTAATCGATTAAGTTTGTTTTTAATCGATTAGACGAACGATTTATTGTTTCATGCATGAGAATGCACTAAAATAACATTAAACATTATCTTCATGTATATGAATGTTTTAATTTTTAAAAGGTATTTAATAATGATTTAATTATAGAATTTCATGGAAGCTTCAGCTTCTTAAGGGAGGGTTTTATATATATATATATGATCCTGTAATCGCATAAAATAGGCTTTCAGATCGATTGGGATAATCAATTATCGATTACCATATAGTATGAGTTATTAAAGATGATTAAGTGATTATCCGTTCGGATAAAGTTTCTAGTATTTTCTTAGGTCAACCTACACAACGTGCTACTAAATTAAACTATTGTGTCGACCCAAATGAAGGCACCTTAGGTAGGTTTAGTATATTTTGTATGGGTAGGCATATATCTATGCTAAGAGTAATCGTCCCAAATGAATGTTACTTTATGTCAGATATATGCTCAAGGTAGCTTGAAACTATAGAACATAATATTATTTTGTTTAAATCATACACAAAATATGTCGACCCAAAGGAAGGCATATTATGAGGTTGATTAATGTTGTTGTCAGCTATGGACCAAAATATAACTAATATAAAGTATGATATTATGTGCACAATGGGTCAACCCAAAGAAGACACATTATGTGATCAATTAAAGTTTGAGTTATACCACTAACAAATTATATTTTAGTCTATAGATTAAAATACAATGTTGTATTTGATATCTCATAAGCAGCCCATGTATATGCATTTAAATTTTATTTTATTTGCATAATATTATGTTAGTATATATTCATATGTTATTTGCTTTAATTAAATCATGAGCTTACATTATTTTCTCTTTTATTATTCTAGTGCAGTGACTGCTAGTCTTAATAACATCTCCACACTAACTGATTCAAATTTTGCTTAGTGGAAAGAATACGTTATCGTAGTCTTAAGTTGCATGGACGCATTAAGGAACGATCGTCATGCACCTTTGACCGGTGTTGACACTATAAAGTAGAGGGTTGAATGTCAGCAGTAGAAGAGATCAAATCGCATGTGTCTACGTACCATGAGGCTTTTCATACGGACACAACTTAAAGAATCAATAACTAAGGGAAAGGATACTAGAAGTTTCCTTAGCCAATTAGCATATTATTTCGTAGCAAACGACAAGGTCGAGACTACCACACTTCTTTCAAAGTTGGTAACCATGCGGTATAATGGCAAAGGAAACATAAGGAAGTATATTATGGAGATGTCCAATATCGCCACAAGTCTGAAAGCACTTAAACTTGAAATGTCTGAGTCTATGTTAGTGCATTTCATCTCGATGTATCTACCTGTATACTCAAGAAAAAGTGGACATTAAATGAGCTTATATCTCAGCTCGGCAAGAGGAGAAGAGACTGAGGTGTGAGACACCTGAAAGTACTCACTTAGCATTTGGATCCTAAGGTTCGAGCAAGAAGAGGAAAAGGAGCAATAAAGGAAAAGGAAAACAAACTACAGATTCTGGGGGCTATGACTATAAAGTACAAAAGAAACAAGATAAGGAGCTCACTTGTTACTTCTACAAGAAGAAAGGTCATATGAAGAAAGATGACCCCAAATACGCCAACGGATGTGTAAAGAAAGGTAAACTTCTCAAATTTAATAGTTTGAAAGTCAATTTGGCTATTTTACCTAAGTGGCATGTGGCAAAAGGTGAATACGCTCGCCCCAGCGCCCCCGCCAACCTAAGTGTCACTATGCAAGGTTGTCTCAGGAGTCATTGCCCTCTTGATGGTGACAAATACATCTATACGGGGAATGAAAAGAAGCTAAAGTCGAATCGATTGATGTTTTTAGATTTTGTTTAGGAATTGATGTTTATTTGGATTTAAAAAATACATTCATTGTACCATCTTTTTGACGGAATTTAATTTTAATTTCTTATTTGGACAAATCAGATTATCCTTTTTCATTTGGAAATGAAATTTTCAATATTTTCTTAAATTCAATATTAATTGGAAATAGTTACTTGGTTGATAAGTTTTATAAATTGAACATCATAATTCCTACGATTGAAACGTAATAATGCATAATATAGGTATAAAACACAAATTGACCAATGAGAATTCTTTTATGTTTAGGACATATATCCAAACAACACATAGAAAGGTTAATGTCACATAGAATTCTCGATTCCCTTGACATGTCAGACTTTGATGTTTACATAGAGTGCATTAAGGGAAAGACCACTAACAAAAGGAAAAAGGGGCAAGTCGTTGTAGTGACATTTTGGAGCTAATACATACAAATATTTATGGACCATTCCCAAAAGCATCTTGGAATAGACACACATTTTTTATTAGCTTCATAGACGACTATTACAGATTTTGCTATCTGTATCTTATTCATGAGAAGTCACAATCATTGCACATGTTTAAATTTTCAAAGTTGACATTGACCTTCAACTAGGTAAGAAAATTAAAGTCGTCTTATCCCACCGTAGAGGTGAATATTATGGTCAATATGATGGATCAGGTAAACAATATCCGGGATCTTTTGCGAATTACCTTGCTGAGTGTGGGATTATACCTCAGCATACCATGTCTGTGCTTCCGGTCAGAATGGTGTAGCTGAGCGTCGCAATTGTACTCTAAAAGATATGATAAGAAGTATAATGACTTTCACTTCTCTATTGGAGTCTTTGTAGGGCTTAAGACTGCAATTTACCTACTCAATAGAGTACCTAGTAAGGTAGTTACTAAAATCCCATTCGAGATGTGTACGGTAGACAGCATAGCATTAGGCATTTACACGTTTAGGGTTGTCTAACTGAGGCTAAGTCTTATAGACCTAATAAAAGGAAACTCGACTCAGACACTGTTAGCTACAATTTTGTAGGTTACTCTCAAAAGTCAAGAGGGTATAAATTTTATGATAACTCTAATAGATCCTTCTTCGAAACGAGAAACGCCAAATTCATCGAAGACAGTGAGAGTGATAAGGTCAGGGAAGTGTCTTTTGAGGAAAACGTTGGCGATCCTCTGTGGTCACTACTAGTGCGATCAACAGCAATGTGGTTATCATACTGCACATTATGGATATCGCACACTCACTATGAGTGTAGTAAACCAAAATATTCCTATGACATTTCCAATGCAATTGGAGGGACCTATCACTTAAAGTGAGATATTGTCTCGTATTGCTGAGCAAGTACCTCAACCACCTCAAGCACAAGTGCCTTTGAGGCGATCCACTAGGGATAGGAGATCCACGATTTCTCGTGATTATGTTTATCTTCAAGAGCACGAGTTTGACATTGGGTTGGAAAGTGATCTACATCTTTCCAAGAGATCAAACAATATTCTAACCCTAAAAAGTGAATTAACGCTTGAAAGAAGAGTTGAAGTCTATGGCAGACAATGACGATTAGGAACTTGTCAAATTGCCTTAAGGTATAAAACCTGTTGATTGTAAATGGATATTTAAAAGCAAGTGGAATTCAAGGGGCAAAGTCGAAAAGTATAAGATTCGTCTTATTGCTAAGGAATTCACTCTGAAGGAAAATATTGATTATAAGGAGACTTTCTCACCTGTGTCGACGAGAGACTCCCTTAGAGTAATCATGGTACTTGTAGCTCATTATGATTTGGATCTACACCAAATGGACGTAAAGACTGCATTCCTCAATGGAGACAGAGAAATTTATATATATGGTACAACCAGAGAACTTTGAGTCTCAGACTCAAAGCACCTAGTATGTAGATTAAAGAAGTCCATTTATGGTTTGAAACACGCATCCGTCAATAGTACTGAAAATTTAATCAAGTGGTCATCTTATTTGGATTTTGAGAAAACCCTGTTGATCAGTGCATATGTGTCAAATTTAGTGAGCACAAGTTTGTTATACTTGTTCTGTGTGTGGATGACATATTACTTATGAGCAATAATAAGGGGTTGCTGCATGAAACCAAGTCATTTCTATCTAGTAATTTTGAAATGAAAGATCTTGATCAAGCGTCTTTTGTTTTAGGCACACAGATATGTTATGTTGTGATCGTTCAAGAGACATTCTTGGACTTTCACAACTGGCTTATATTGAAAAGGCACTTATAAGGTATGACATGCAGAACTGTACACCTGATGACACACCAGTGTCTAGATGTGACAGATTCAGTTTGCAGCAGTATCCACGGCTTGAACTTAAAATAAAGGAGGGAACAATTCTCATATACGTCTGCAGTGGTAAGTCTCATATATGCATAAATTTGTACTCGACCAGATATAGCATTTATAGTGGAGATGTTAGACAAATATGTTAGTAACCCAAGACCATCACACTAGAAAGCTGCAAAGAGAGTGATGTATTTACAGATCACTAAAGGATATATGCGCATGTGTTAGAGGTAAGATGAGGTGATTGAATATTCAGACTCCAATTTTGATAGATGCTTGGATAGCAGAAGGTCCACTTCAGGCTATATTTTCATGCTGGCTGGAGGAGCTATATCTTGGAAGAGTGTCAAGCAAACGTTAATAACTACTTCTATTATGGAGACAGAATTGATAGCATGCTACGAAGCATCCATGGGATTTAACTTTAGAACTTTATCATAGCGTTGCAGATCATTGATGGCATTGACAGGCCGCTAAGGATCGTGATAATAAAGCTACAGATTTGTATGCCAAGAACAACCACAGTTCGTCGAAGTCCAAGCACATCAACATCAAGTTTCCCGTAGTTAAAGAAAGAGTCCAGTGTCATCAGATTATGAGAGAGCACATCAACACAGATTCCATGTTGACAAATCCACTCACCAAGGGCTTAATGCCTAAGGTGTTTCATGCGCATATTGTGGATATGTGAGTTCTTATGGAAGAAGAATTCATCTAATTGGAGTATGTATTTATTTTATTATTCTATGATAATAAAGACAAACATTTTATTTTGATTATTGTACGACTTAAAGTTTAAAATATTAATGAGAATTTCTATATGTGATTGACACTCTGAATATGTTGCTTAGCATGTAGTGCTTGTAAATATGATACAGATTCCTTTTGGAATCGTAAAGTTTGGATCATGATTAACTTTAGCATAAGGTATTTGCAAATATGATCAGACCCTTTCGGGTCTCTCTGGACTGGTTGAAAATTTATCACATTTTATGTAATTTCCACTCTACACATCCACATCTTGATCTATGTCATTAATGGCACAAGCATATATAGCAGTTATGACATCTTTAATTTTATACCAATGAAGTTAATAGATTAGATTGTTTACATAATATTTTGTACCCATAAAGTTTGATATCAACTAAAGTTATATTTATATTTCATTTACAACTCACACATAGCCCAGAAAATTGTTAGATATTGCCTATTAAGTGGGTTTATTTGTAAGTTATACATATGAATACGAACCAAACTCATTTAACAAACTAAGTTCATTGGGTTTTAGATTATCGGATGAGGATTTACCATGTAGAACTTCTTAACCCGATCCGTTATTATCTATGGGTTGATAAGGGATCGGATTCTCCTATATATAGGGTTAGTCCCCAAGGGTTTAGGGAAGATCTTTTGACGACTCTTTGTTCCCCATTAGACGAAGAGGATTCAGCGTCGTCAAATCCTAAGCCTCTTGGAAGATCAACCTTCTTCCGCAAGATCGCCGGATCGACGAGCACTACACGAAGAACAATGGCAATTCTGCTGCATTCAGGTTCTTCGTGATTTACAATCTATGTATTTACTTTCTTATGCCATGTTTTCGATAAAACTATATCATGTCTTGTGTTTTCTTTGTTCGAGTTCTTATTTTGTTCGTAGAATTCATGTGGTTAGGAGAAAACTCAAGTTCTATCACTTGGCTTTTGTTGTCAAGGTCTTGAGTTTAAAATTTGACTTCCCCAAATGAATGTTTGCTCCCATAGAGAGAGAGAGAGAGAGAGATGGGCAGGCCTTTTGCCTTTCCCTTTCCTCAATCAAACTATGTGAATGATTAGAGAGACCACAGATTCGTACCCTATGTTAACTGCAGTTTCAATCTTGTCACCAGTAAGCACCCAGATCTTGATACCAGCCTGGGCTAATTTGTCTATACATTGAGGAACCTGTACAGGAAGCGGGGGAATTGTTAGATGAAGTAAAGAATACAGAACTACTAGTCATAGAGAATCCTTTACAAGCTTACCCCTTTCTGTAATTTATCTTCCACAGCAGTTGCACCAACAAGAATCAAGTCTCTTTCCATTAAATCAGAGATTCGCTCAACTAGAGCTTCTCTATCAGATCCAATAGTAGTTTTCGCTTTTAGGAATTCCGCATTCCAAGCAGAATATTCAGATTGATCTAGCACTTTATATGCTAGTGCTAATGTTCGAAACCCTGCTTCTCCATATTCAGTTAAATGTTTGCTTGTTTCACTCTCGTACAATCTTCCATTTTTAGCCAGTCTATCAAAAATGATGCTGTGCAAGAGAAATAATCTCATAAATCAAATATGAGTTTCAGTTTAATTTACATTCACCCATACATCATTAATTTCTGATCTGACTGAAGTAATTGGCAGACAGATATATCTGCACCCAAAAATTTAGATTCCACAAAATGAAAATTAAGACATACCTATCAGCACCTTTGCAGAAAAGGAAAATTTTTCCAGTCTCATCACGCACAATTACAGACATTCTCTTCCTTTTGCTGTTGAATTCCAACAGATTGAGAATCTTCAACTCCCTATGGTAGAACAAACCATTAAGTTGCCAAGAATTTCAAATGAAAATGACAACCTAGTGATTACAACATGCAAAACAAGTTGTTACCTCTCCACGGAGTCCTCAGAAGGAGAATATTTCTCCCTAATGAACACACTAGATTGTGTTCTCTTACAAAATTCAAAGCCAAATTCCCTAGCTGCAACAAGAAATGCTGCTTCATCTGGAGATTCAGCTTCATAAGTGAAGCCATCAGTTTCCTCATTTGGTTCAGGAATTGCAGTGTGGCACAAAGCAAGGATCCTGAAGAACAGAAGAATGGTATCAGCTGTGGGCTCCTTTACCCAGTTTCCATGCATTAGCCTCTCATCTTCAAAACTGAAACCTTTAATGGGAGGCTTTCTTGGATTATCAATGGTGAACTTTTTCTCATGTATCAAATCAATTGCTGGTGACCCATGAATATATGCATCATCTCTCCAAATTTCATGAGTGCCACTTTGCGGACGAGGAGTACCTGTAGCTTCTGATTCCATCTGCTTGGCAGCAGCAATTTCCACTTCACTAGAAAGTACACCATATGAAACTCCAGCGATGGAACATTTTAAAAAATTCATCTGGTTGCATGTTAAAGTACCCGTTTTATCAGATAGAACTGTATCAACTTGCCCAAGCTCCTCATTTAAGTTTGAAGTTCGCGCTTGTGCATGATTTCCTGTGTCCTCGTCGTACATGAGAACATCTCCATTAATGAATGTAGCTTGTAAGACTTTGACAACTTCTATAGAAACATATAGAGAAATAGGTATCAGATATCCATAGAGAATAAGAGCAGTTATCAGATGGAATAGACCAGATAACGCTGCCCTATCCGGATCATACAAGCTTGTTCCCTTATCTGGCCGCAAGTACCACCAATCTGGCATCTTATATTTGGTGATCACGGCAAACCCTATTGAACTAATCACTGAAATGAGTACAAGCACAGTAAAGAGAAAGTATATGATTTGATCCATTTTCTTCTCGATTCTGCTCCTCTTAGAAGGTGATTTAGTGGCATTCTGCATAACTTTACTATCATGACCAGTAAAGATAGCCACCCCATAGACGTAACTAGTGTTCCTAAGCTTGGAATCTCTGAGCAGAACCTGATTTGGCTCAAGCGAATGGAGCTGTTGTTCAAAGTCGATATTACCTATGAAAGTATATAGACTAGGATTTGGGTCTTCACACCTTATGGTAGCTGTAAAATCTCTGAAAGTCTGATCATCATCCAAAGCCAAAGTTACTTCCAAAGACCTTTTGACCTTCAAATTTGTCTCGCCGTCCAAATTCATTGTCTCAACATAACAAATACCGTCTTCGTAGCTTGAGGATAGTAGAAGCAAGTCAGCTGGAAAAAATTGGTCCTTCTCAACCTTCACGACATCCCCAACACGAATGTTCTGCCATTGTTTGTAACTGAACTGTCCCTCTGCCTTGTGGATGCTGACCTTTCGGCTATTTACTTTCATATCTTGCATAAATCTCCGCCAATCTTCCAGTGCCTCTTTTGCCATACTCAACCCAACAACAAACGCCAGAGGCGCAATCATGCTCACCGGAGTGAAAGGGGAAACAGGGGTAAGGGACAGGACTGCAGCCAGGAGAAAATAGACATTGGCTACGCGGCGGAATTGCTCAAAGAGCGCTTTTGGAAGGAAAGTGATGATATTGTATTTCGTGGTGGTGATATAATTGCTGGAGTATTTGAAGGGCTTCTTACGGTGGAGCTGCGGCTGGTTGCAGTGGACAATGCGGGAGTAACCGGGTCCAACGAAGGAGGAAGGTTGCTCATCATCTAACACGGTGGGTCGGACGCAGGCAAAGCTGTAGAGCTTGCTCCATCGGAGCCGGTCCCTTCTCCTCCCTTGCCTCGCCATTGCTAGTGGATTGATTTCAGCTCGGACTAAAAAAAAAAGCCTTTCCTCACCAAATCAGGGAGAGGGAGCTTTCTCTCTAATCCCAAATAACAATACGGCCGACACATCGATCAAAGAAGTTAACAGAAGTTTGGGCGGACAAAATTCCTGCGACTATCTGAAATTTTTATCAAAAACAAGCGAATTAAAAGCAACTCAACGCTCTGTTACATATTAAAAAAATTGAAAAAGATTAGGTTTGAACATTGCAGCAAGTAGCATTTAATGATGCTAGCTCAGCCTCCGGGTTTACCAGACTCAGAACAAAATCCTTTCTTTAAAAAAAAAAAAAAAAAACCACAATCATTGAATCTCCAAGTCACACAAACACCCCGAATCAGGTATGCTTCATCCCAAATCTCCACGATTCAATATAAAACAACACGAAGGAAGGGGAAAAAACCCAGAATTTCGAACTGAATGAAGTCTACGAGATAGTAAGCAATCAGAGATAGTAGACAAATAGATCGGAGATTCAGCACATAAATAAACATTACCCGGAATCGTAATCAAGGTTATTCAAACACCCAACATTGAGTGATTGCACGATTGCTCTCGGAGTAGATCGACCGCGGCGCGGATCTCCCCTTCCTGTGCTGTGCGATCTACCGATTGAGTTGGATTGAAGAGGAGCGAAGATCGAAGCAACAAACAGACGGATTTTGATCTCTTTCTCGTCGTTCTTCAAAGGGAACTCACGTCAACCGAGTAAGTCTTCGGCCATCAAAATGCTCGTATGTAATATAAATTTTAAACGACCCGAATTAGAATGAGTTTAACAATAATTTAGCTGTTTAGCACAGCCTTTTGAACGGCTTACTGCCACCCCACATTAATACTCGGTAATTTAAGCCGGGCCCACTGATTGTACCCAATGAACGAACTGTATATTGTGCGAGTCGCTTAAGCAATAGGCCAAGTTTGAATGAAGCCAATGCGGGACCCGCGCGGCGTGTTTCGCTAAGTGCCACGCGCGACGATGCGACTGGCCTTGCACCGTAACTAGCCAGGAATCACTGTTGCAGGCGCTCGCCTCTGCCGGCGCGGCAATGGTCACAAATAGATCCCGTACAGGCTTGTGAGGACGCTACACTTTTCCAATTTACCTGGATTTTTATTGGATCATTATACGGAGCCCGTCACCTATATCCAATAACACAGCTACCTATTTTTCACGCGGTTAACCGGGTTCAAGTGACAACCTATTTTTCACGCGGTTAACCGGATTCAAGTGACAAAAAGGTGAATCGTTCGTCCCAGCGCCTAAGTACAAATGGTCAAGATATGACAGCGCCTAAGTACAAATGGTCAAAATATGAAAAGGTGTATGCTCAGGTGTACCGAGATTCGACCTCTAAACCTCATGTGACAAACTCTCATGTCTTAACCATCGCACCGCCCCGAATGGACGCGGTTAACCGGGTTCAAGAATACCAGAAAAGTTTCATTTAGTACCTTAGATGTTTGAAATATATTTCAAAATACAATCTAGAGTAACACAAGGATGTTCTATATATTGAAAATATTTTGTCCAGCCTTATTATATCATATTTAATTAGTAAATAATATTATTGATGAAATTGTTTCAATATTATTTTGTTAGTTTTAATCTCATTAGATCAATTTTGATAAATAAAAGCGATTTTAATTAATATTTTTTTTTTAAAATCATCAAAATTAAAACTATTGGAGCGACTTAGTTACATATGTTATGATAATGCTTGAATAAGATATTTTTTTAATAGTTTTTAAATTTTGTTAAGGGTTAAAACTCAATTTAGTCCCTTATTTTTTGACGTGTGCCTATTTTCGTCCCTCATGTTTCAATGAACCCAATTTAGTCCCTCATT
>JBAMIE010035552.1:0-18791 GCA_037177295.1 Kaempferia parviflora
TTGAAAAAAAAAAACAGCTACACTGTGTAGCTGGTTTAAAAAAAGAATATCATTACGTAGCGTTATGTTTTTCTATGTAGGGTTATTTTTTTTCAAAATAATACTACATTGTATATAGAAGAGAGAAGATTCTGTATGCAGGAGTGAAGAGAGAAATTAAAAAAATTAATTGTATCAGATGACCACGTTATCAGTCGTATATGAACACTCATATAAGCGTCCACTCAGAGCGGTACGGTGATTAAGACATGAGATATTGTCACATGAGGTATTGAGGTCGAAACTCAGCATGTCCAAACATATACTTTTCCCATGCTTAATAGTCATATATAATTTACCTCCTTCATATTGGCCTAAAAATAAATTCACAAGAACGCTAGAGTGAACTCTATATTAGCCTAAAAATAAATTAACAAAAATGGTAGAGCGAATGAACCATCTTTTTATTATTGTCACGTATGAACACTCGTATAAGCAGCAGGTTAATATTTTCGTATACAAAACGGTATGGTACGCCCCCACGCCCTTTTCCGCTCTACTACTGTTTCTTCCCGGTAAACCTCCGATTCCTTGACTGCCCTTCCGAGTCATCGTTTTCTTACCCCCACCATGGTGGTGACCCTACCCAAATTTCCTTTGTTATTCTTCCTCGACTTTTACCGCCCCCTTGCGGGCTTTGCCTAGCGTCGTCGCCTTTGACTTGAATACACCGCCTCGAAATTTCCTCCGTCGATCGCTCGCCGTGCTTGTAGCCGTCTCCGACTCGCTTCCTGCTCTCTCAACCGCCACCACGTCTTGCACTTCCTCGGCCGAGGTCGGTACTGGGTATACCGGCCCCCTTCTGTTCAGCAAGGGGCCTAGCGGTACCTTGTGTGCAGAAGCCTTCTTTTTCTTCTCTCCTTCTTCTTTCGAGAGGAGGAAATCCTAGGGGTTCGTGTAAGGCCGGTTGCCGTGGAGATCGATGGTAGCTCGGCGTAGTTTCCGCTATGGATGACTCCGGGAGCACCCCGAGGAGTGGTTCCGGCGTCGGCGGTGACCTTCACATGGAATGGCAGATCTCGTTGGTTCTGGAATTGCTGACCGGGACATTAACAAGGTGTGTACTTCGCTTTTTTCTGCAGGATAATACTTCTTCTCCCGAAATTGGGTCTATGCATTCTGTTTTTGATGAGCTTTAGCTGAAACTCTGTCGTTCTTGCTTTACGCCCGATAATTTTCCGTGAAGTGAAGAGGATGCAGGCTGTTGATTTTTTTTTTTCCCTTTGCAAATCTTGTACTTGTTATACTTTCCAAAATCGTGTCGTTTATCTCAGTGAGAACCTATTCTTAAGTGTGCAAAAATTTTGTATGAGGTATAGTCTAGCGATTGCTATGATTTCGGAGACTTGAGCTTTTGTAAACTTGGGATTCTGATCACTGTAAGGGGGTCGATGTGACAAACTCTGATACTGCTGTGACAGAAAAGGTTTCTGAGTGGGGTATGATTGTTATTGCTGATACGATGACCCATATATGAATTTTGTCAGTTGTCATGCTGCGTATTAGCACGTGCAGATGTAGTTAACATGGATAGTTTTGTGAAAACAAATCTGAGTGGTCATTTCATGTTGAACAATTTCTATGGGTGTGATGAAGCAAACCAATGGCTTTCTAGAGGAAATCTGAGAATTGTTTGCTTAGGACCACTCCCGCTTAACTGCAAGAGTTGGTTTGTTTCATGTTGGGATCTTTGTCAATGACTGACGTCACCTAGAATGAAAAAAATATGCAGTTCTTGTTAAAATTGATAAGTTACCAAAACTCGATACTACTCGCATATATAAGGTCTCCTTCTATTTTATTTCCCTCTTCCATCAACCTCCAACTCGCCACTGGCGCTATGCATCAGTCAAAGACCAAAACTTCAGCTTAAGATTTTAAACCTTGTATTAGTTACTGTATAGTATGTTTTTATTAAATAATAATCATGATTTATTAATTGTTCGATTATCTAATGTAATATTCATTATTTATGTTGTTTATTACTATGATATGGCATCTAATGCACTTCCTGGGCTTTTCAAACATCTTTTATTATCATTTTGGTGTAGCTAGTTATATTGGTGGATAAGAAGACATTAAGTACAAGGGTGTAGGTTTTTGCGTTGAGATTATTAATTAGTTACGCCCTTGCCACACAAAGGTTTTTAAAAAAACTTGTAGTCAGTTAATTAATTGTAGTTATATAATTAATACATTAATTATATATTTTCACAAAATAATTATGATTTTGTTAATCAATTTAATTCAATAGTTATTAGTATATTTTACTAATGCAATATTTATGATTCATGCAAAAGGTTTGCATATGGAGAGATTTGTTTGGGAAATTTTGATGAAGAAAGATGAAAGAGCGTGATGGAATATTGAACACTTTGACTATTTTTATTAATGATTTGAAAATGGTGAGGTGGCAAAGCTATTTTGTTTACTTGCGTATTTTATAACATATTTATGTAATTAGATATTAAAGAAATGATTTCAAGTCAGTCATATGTAAACACATTATTTTTTTGTCTTGGGTTCTTTCATATCCTCTTCTCTTCTCCTTTCGTCACTCCTTTTTTTTTCTTTCTTCTTACCCTGTACTGCATCTAAACTGTGTTATATGTCTCTGCTGAAACAAATTTGATGTATTACTTATCTGATGCACTAGTATAAATCATATATGGCAAGTAATTGTCTCGATGTTTCAACTATTGTTTATCTTCATAGATACTGATAGCATTGAAAAAGGGCACACAATTACTTAAATATGGTCGCAAGGGGAGGCCAAAGTTCTACCTGTTCCGACTATCCAATGTGAGTTTGCTTTAAACCTGCCTTTTATAGGAAAAAACTTTAAACATTTCATTGTACATGATTGTGTCTTTCCCCTGATGCATTTTTATAACTTCTTTAGTTCATGTACATGTGTGTTAATGTTTGAGTATATAGTGTATACAATTTCCTCTGGGATTTAGATTTGTAAATGTTGCATCTCTATCTTACTGGATTCCAGTTTCATATTCTGAAGATGTTGACGGATAGGCATGGGTATAATCAATTTTCTATCATAATCAAGCATAATTGCATTAAATGAATGTTGTAATGTAAGTGTAAGGATTCTAGGAAGAGAAAGTAAAAAAAAAAAAAAAAAAGGGCATAATTTTATTAAGTATTATTTTTTACATATTAGAGGAGATAAGGTTCATAGTACCACAATAACAACTCATTGTAGCTACGTATTGTAACCTTTGAGGAAAGGGGTGTCAGAACTCAAAGAGATTCCATTCTACAAAAAGGAAAGACACATCAATATCACGACAATTCACATTGTACAATCCAACTTGACAATAAAGTAAAGAAACATGTCTGAGAAACAAAAGTATTGCAATTATATATTTCATCCTTTTAACAAAAACATTGATTCCAACAATAAAAGCTTTCCCTATGTGAACAAAAACACAAATTAATCTGTGAAATAAACTATGTAAAAAGCTGCATAAATGAACAACTATAAGAAAGTTAAAGATTGTATCCCACACGAGTCCTTATGTATCTCGGAGCGACTTTAAGAAATAAACTTGAATTGGTAATCCACCTCAACAACTAATCTATGTAGGAGGGAGGTAAAAACAAGGTAGTTTATCCAAATAAGAATAACAATTAAGATTTACGAGCTTTCAAGTTTATCATAAAATATAGGATTTTTATTGGGTGTACCCTATAGCCATGACCATGGGTCAAGAGTGTATCATTTGATACATAGGTTGAAGGCCTAGTTAAAGTACATAGATGGGCGGAAGTGCACTAATAGTTTCATCATTGCCACTTGAGAATTGGATATATTCAAAATCACCTGCATTAAGTTTGGAAGTGAGGGGTAGTCAAGGTGGTTGAGTTTGAAGGGGGAACAATGGAGGCACATTCAACTGATACAACACACGCTAATTACCTTGTTTGTCTTCAAATCCTGAATAGAGTGACATCAAAAGTGATAGAACAATTTAATAATCTAGTAAGTCTACTAATAGATAATAAATTCAATGGAAACTTAGGGATATAACATATTGAAAATATATGTAGCATAGGTGACTAGGGAACATATCCAATGTTTGTAGCCAATGAAGAAGATCTATTGACGATCATGTCATTAGTAGACATGCGGATGGTGTGAGAGCAAAGTAGGATATGTTCTTAGAAATGTATTCAAACGCTTTTGAGTCTTTGAACTAAGGGTACGAACCTGACATGTCAAAACAAGCAACATAGATATCATTAATGTGCAGATAAGATGATCAGTTAAGATGAAGCACTAACAATGACTTAGAGTTGGAGGAGCCATGAATGCTCCTTTGATAGAACACTAACAATGGAACTAAACTGCGTTAGAGCCAGGAAGACTCTATTGAGCTACAATCGAAGATCGGTGACATGTCCAAATAGTCTACTCCTATTTTTTCATCTTCTTGGATGCCACAATTGGTACGAGATCATAAATACAATAGAAATTGAATTTCAATGGCGGTGACAATCATCAAGACTAATTCATATACAACCCATGTGGATAATACTCAAATCTATTGCGTCGTGGATCAAATCTAGTGTATGAGGGCAACATGGCAACGATAAAGCCAACGTGGGGTGCGGCGTGCATGTGGTCGGTAGAACAATGAAGAGAGGAAGCTTTGGGCAGGGTCAACGTAGACGAACAAATGGCCTCGGTGTGGATTTGACTTAGCCTCTGTCATGGTGTTGTAGGAACATTTCACTCATTGGAGATGGCATTGTCATTGTTGCTAGTGAGCGCAAAAGTCGCAAGGTGGGTATTGGACTAGGACAAATAGAGAGGAGGATGGTAATGTGGTGGTTTTGTATTGTGGCTTTGTCAGAGGCAGAAGTTCAAGACAATGTGAGGCAAGGACTTGAATGAGATGTTGTCCTAATGATAGTGGGCTCATGGAAGTTGGGCTCATGGCAAGGTGTTGTAAAAGGGCCCACGGTAGGACGCGAGATGCTGGGATGAAATAGATGTTGGTGAGTGTGGATAGATATGTGGACAGTGACGATTGACGAGATGTTAGAACTGGCTCATATTGAAATTAGGGGAAAGAATTATTCCTTGTTTATATTTTAGGTAGTCCCTCTATATATATATATATATATATATATTATTGATGAATAAGGAATATTACAAGTAGTCCATTCTTACATATTCGCAGATAATTCTCTAACACAATGCTTATTGGTGATAAACTTACTGCAATCAAATCACAGCAGAGGATGGTGGAGAATTGGTACCCAAATCCCACAAGCGATCTAATCTACAATCTACTCGAAGAGGGCTGTTAACCAACTTGGTGTCATTAATCAATAAATGAAACTGAACAGAATATTTGGATCATTGTAGTCGCATTTTATGGGTTTGACAAATAAGTTTGACCTACTGATCATGCTTATGACACTTGTTTCTTGGTTGTTTGTGTAGGATGAATCAACATTGATTTGGTTTTCTAGTAGTGGAGAAAGAACATTGAAGCTGGCTTCAGTTTCAAGGATTATTCCGGGACAAAGAACAGTATGATCTTCTCTATGATTTTCAATTTTGATCACGAAGAGATTTAATTTTCTTGTACATTGATAAAATTCTCTATTTTTTTGGTTCTAACTACTTGGTAATTAACTATTTATTCACAATATGTCTACCAAAGTCTGTTTTTCAGCGATATATACGCCCAGACAAAGACTACTTGTCTTTTTCACTCATTTACAATGATGGCAAAAGATCTCTCGACCTCGTAAGCTCATAGAGTATGGCTGTTCTGACTCTTTTTTTTTTAATTCTTTATGATGTGTACTGGTTCTTGTTTACAGATATGCAAAGATAAAGTTGAAGCAGAGGTTTGGTTTTCAGGCCTTAAGGCATTAATTTCCTCCGGACAATATGGACGTCCAAAAATAGATGGATGGAGTAATGGACTCTATTATAATGTAAATCTTTATATTGTTATACATTATTGCCAATTATTCTATTCTTTAATGTAGTCTTTTGTGGTAACAAAAGTTTCTTGAGTAATTGTGCAAGTTTTCTATGTTCATATTATTGGCCAGGTCTAGCGCATTCTAATCCAAGTTCAGCACAATGTAAAGTTTAATATTTTATCTCATGTAGTTTACTGACAGAGACATTGTTTGATGCTGACTTGTTTGATTAGGTGTGAGTCAGTGTTATGATGTTCTAATGATGAATTATTGTAAGTTGGGATATGGTAAGTGTTTACATGTGGTGTTGAATTATGGGGCTCATGGAAAATGAGAACAGGAAACTAACTAATATAGATGATATTTCCACATGCATGCATGATAAAAACACAACCAGTTTCAGCTCAAATAAAGTCCTCTCTCTTCTCCCCCTTTTTCAAGTAGATTTTTGGTTTCTTCTCTCAACTCTCACTTTATCCATGTCTATAACAGCTATCAATATTAGAGAATAGCATTTTCATATTAATTTTGCTGAGGACCTTTTTGCAAATATATAACAGGAGTTTATTTGTAAAGATGTTATAGAGGTAGAAAGAGATTAGCTGAGAATTTGAATTTCCCCATTTTCATGGCACCAGAGCCCTAAGTGCCTTCTTTCACATCTCTTTCTGTCATCAGCCCCTCCTTTTGTTGGTCCTTTTGCAGTTTCCTTCTTGGGATTCTTGTATAGATGCCATTCTCAGTCTCCTGTAGTCTGTAGATGCTTCTTCAAGAGGACACATCTACGATAGTCTCCTTCTATAGTCCATGACATCAAGGGTTTCTCCGATCTTTTCACTTTGCAATCTGCTTTTATAGGTGCTCCTCTACTTGATGCCTCTTCGGAAGTCTCCTTGTAGCCACGTTTATGAGGAGTTCTCAAATTTTTTCATCAACTTGGTCTGTGAGTGTGAGCTCCAGGTCTTCGACATTAGAAGACCTTTCGTTGTTGAGTCCTGCAGCACCAGAAGCTATCCAATTTGCCATTTGCTTGCATCCCACTGGATCTTCTTGATTTCAAAGTTTAAAATTTTGATTTTGGTACAAATTTCAATGGCAGGACAGACCAATAATGTATCAGTTCCAATTTGTATTGAAGCACAATATAAGTGGGACCATGCTGATCTAATTTTGGACTAACTTCATCTCTTTAATCTCCTCCCACATTGCATATTTATTACAAAATATTTTCTTTTATCTATTCCATAGTCAATTATGCTGATATTATATGAAATCAACTTGAACAGTGATTTTATTACCCAATTTATCTTATTTATTTGTAGTTATGTCCTGATTTTTGTTATATCTAAATCTTTAATCAACACAAAAAGGATGGTTAATTAAGTAAAGCTAAATTATTTTCAATTGTCTGTATTGACAGGAATTAAGTTCAATATGGTATAAGGTGAACTCCCTAGGTGAAATAGGGTTGGTTTCAGATTGATAGGTCCCAATCTGGTTTTCAATTTAGGTTCAATCATTTTTAATTAAACTCGGCTCAATTTTGTAGTGGAGTAATTTTGATCCTGGTAAAATGGGACGAGGGAGGATACTAAAGATTGAGTCTTTCCTTTGCCTTCTTACTTCACATGTATATGAGATCTAGTCAATGAGAGAGAGTTCTCACATGACTTTGACTGATGAGTGGCAAGAGTTACAATGATTTGATTATGCATATGACTGATGAGGAGCAAAGGGAGATCTGATGTGGAGCACAGACTGATTTAGTGAACTAGAGGATAATGGGAAGATGAATAAAAGAATTGTGAGCGGAAGAATTCTGGGTAACTTACTAACCCTTCTATGTTGTGTGAGTTTGTATAGCTGCAGACAGGCCAAAGCAAAGATCTATCTGCTAATACTAGCAATACACAATTATAATCAGGTGATGTGATCAATAAGGGTGCTTTTTGCTTGTGCTTATTTGGGTTTGGTTTTGTCCATGCCAACCGAAACAAAAATGAGATTTAACACCATCCCTGACTCCAATTTCCATTTCTTCTTCATGCTCCAAGTATATGGTAAGAAACTTATTTTGAACTCCTGGGATTACATTCTTGTTCCACCTGAAATCTTATCTGCGTACCTATTCCAGTGTCTTCTACATCTTTTGTTTAGTTTCTTAGTGCTTGATGCCTCTTGTGGAAGGTATCATCTTCTCTCTACGGGACCCCCTTTTTCCTCTCTCCTTTGTGATATATCTTTCACCATTTGGGTGTCTCTACGTGGGAATTCGCAGTAGTAATGAACTCTTCAATCAAACAAAGAGGCAAATCTAAAGAATACTTCAGTCAAGGCAAAATTTTAGAATGGCCTTCGTAGCAATCAACCTTTCACTAGTAGATCTAATAATATTAAAATACTTATGCTTACTTCAGTTGCACCCTGCAGACCTCTTTGACTGCGGCATCCTAGTTTGTGCTATCCTTAATTCATTGAGGTACTTCATTTCTTGTTAAAAGCATATGTTTGAGTGAAACTAGGTTCAAGGGCTTTTGAGTATGTCTAGAAATATCTTCTCTACTCAATCCTCGCAGCATTTTGTCCTACCAATTTCTCATTGGTAAAAGGACATTTGTCAGGTTTTTACTCTGTTTGGATAATTTTCTTCTGTACTATATATTTGTGATATTCCTGAATTTATTATATGTGAGCAAACTAAGTCATTGAATTGCTTTGCAAATTATTAGAGATTCTACTTCTATTTAAGATTTGTAAACAGGGAAGGTGACTTGTGTATGGCATGAGTCTAGAGAACGTTATTTTACTTGTCTATAGCTCTCATATATATGATTGACTGATTGTTGGACCATTGATGGAAAACAATCCAGATCCAGATTAAGATCTTTAAGAAGTTTTTTTTTCCCTTTCTAAATCCAGTCATCTTAGACATATTCTGTTTTTATTTGTTTCAATTTGGTTGTAATTCTATTTAATACTCTTTTAAAGAAATCATCCAATTACTTCCATCATGGAAAATTCAGTAAGACGAAGCAATATTACCCAACTTCATTTAACTTGAAGGTTGACCTATGAAAAGCAGTTTTCTTTTACTATTCCTATCTCAAGACTTACTTTCAAAATAATTTTTTTTTTTTTTTACTCTGACCAAGAACTAGAAGTCTTCAGTTTTGTCCAACATAAAAAGTTTAGACTTTCTAATAATACACTTCCTAAAGTACTATTCTCCCATGAGTATTCCTTTTTAATTATCAGCGATAACAGGATTCAAATATGGATCTTCTGATCTGATGCCATGTTAATCTATTTACATGATTAATTATCTCAAAAAATTTATGCCGAATCTAGATTTCATTTATTCTTAATATCCAGTAATCTGTGTATTGAATAGTCATATCACTTTGATTTAACTCTTGACAGTTTGTTAATTATACCACTGGAAGAATCAGTGTATTATTTGGTTAGGATTGAATTAAAAGGTTAAGCTATTATGAATTTCTTGGCATATACTTTCATATAATTCATATTTCTTTTCACGTGTGAACTAGCTAATTGGGCTTGCCAAAGCGGATATGTGGCTAGGTTTCTGACTTGATTCGATATATATTTTCTCACTAATTCCATTATATTCAAGCATAAGATCTGCTTAAATATGATCTAAGATTTGACTGGATAATTACTTATCCAAAAGCTTTTGGTGTTAGGAAGGGCAACATTTTGATAAGTTGTCAACATTCTCATCGCAGCTAATCAGCATAAGGTGGTATTTATAGTAAGGTTAGCATTCTAAGGCTATGATTAAGAAGAGATTTATGGATGATCAGAATTTTCATGAAATACATAATGTGCTTAAATTTGTGGTTTTTGAAAATTTGAGCTTAGGTTTACCAGAAATCATAGTGTACATGTCAGATTTAGTAATCAACATGGTTCTCATATATATATTTTTTTTTCAGGAAAACAGTAAATTTGCATTGAACAGTAATAGCAATCATTCTATCAGCTCCATACTTGATACTTCTGAATCCAGACTAACTACAGATAGTTTGCATTACCAATCTTTTGATTATTCGATAAACTCTGAAAGATCAGATGTGACAAATATGCATGTAAAAGGAGCTTCTTCAGATGGAATTAGAATTAGCATTTCCAGTGTTCCTAGTACATCCAGTCATGGGTCTGCGCAGGATGAATTTGATGCCTCTGGAGATGTCTATGTTTGGGGCAAAGTCATTTCTGATACCTCTACTAGGGTAAGTACTGATAGAAATAGTCATCCTTCTAGTTCAAGGACAGATATTCTGCTCCCCAAACCACTGGAGTCCAATTTAGCATTTGACGTTCATTATGTGGCCTGTGGAGCGAGGCATGCTGCCCTTGTTACAAGACAGGGAGAAGTATTCACATGGGGTGAAGAATCTGGTGGGCAACTTGGTCGTGGAGTTTCTTCTGATACTGGTCATCCTCTCATTGTGGAATCTTTAACAATGTCTAATGTTGATTTTGTTGCTTGTGGGGAGTTCCATACCTGTGCTGTTACTGTGTCTGGTGAACTTTATACATGGGGTGATGGCACACATAATATTGGGCTCCTTGGTAATGGTACAAATTTGAGCCACTGGATCCCAAAAAGAGTGTCAGGGTTATTGGAAGGGCTTCAAGTTTCTTACGTTTCTTGTGGCGTTTGGCATACAGCCTTGATTACTACAACAGGGCAATTATTCACATTTGGTGATGGCACTTTTGGTGTTTTGGGCCATGGAAATCGAGAAACAGTTCTATATCCTAGGGAGGTGGAATCATTGATGGGCTTGAAGACAATAGCTGTTTCATGCGGAGTGTGGCATACTGCAGCAGTTGTAGAAGTTATTGTAACACAATCCAGTACATCATCTGGAAAATTATTCACTTGGGGTGATGGAGACAAGAACCGTCTTGGCCATGGTGATAAGGAACCAAGGCTTAAGCCAACCTGTGTGGCTTCACTTATTGATTACAATTTTCACAAATTAGCTTGTGGTCATAGCCTTACAATTGGCTTGACCACTTCTGGACATGTTTTAACCATGGGAAGTACAGTCTATGGCCAACTGGGTAGTCCCCAGTCAGATGGAAAGCTTCCATGCTTAGTAGAAGACAAGCTAGTTGGTGAAGCTGTCGCAGAGGTTTCTTGTGGTTCATTTCATGTTGCAGTCTTGACTGTCAGAGGTGAAGTTTACACATGGGGAAGAGGTGCTAATGGACGGTTAGGCCATGGAGACCTTGAGGATCGTAAAACTCCTACATTAGTTGAAGCTCTCAAAGACAGACATGTGAAACATATCTCCTGTGGGTCGACCTTCAGTGCTGCAATATGCCAGCACAAGTGGGTATCAAGTGCTGAGCAATCCCAATGCTCATCATGTAGACAGGCCTTCGGGTTCACCCGAAAGAGGCACAACTGTTACAACTGTGGGCTTGTTCATTGTCACCAGTGCAGTTCAAGAAAGGCTCTAAGAGCAGCTCTGTCTCCAAATCCTGGAAAACTATACCGCGTTTGTGATTCATGCTATGTAAGATTGACTAATACTGTAGATACTAGTGGATTTGCAAACAAGAAAATTTCTAAGCCCCGTATTTCTGGCGAAAGCAAAGACAGGTTTGATAGAATGGATACAAGCTTATCCAATGCTCTTTCATCCAGTAATTTAGATTTGGCCAGTTCTGATGCTAAAGTGTCCTTTGATGGGAACCCTTCCTCTGTGACTCAATATTTTCAAATCCCTCAAGTTTTACAGCTGAAAAACACTTCTTTCACTAGTGGTGCAGGTGTGCATCAAACTGTTCACAGACCAACCAATAAGTCTAGAAATTATTCTAGAGCTGTTTCACCTTTTCCAAGAAAGCCCAGTCCTCTGCGTTCTACAACTCCTACTCCTACGATGGCTGGCCTTTCATTCTCTAAAAGCTTCTCGGACAATCTGAAGAAAACAAATGATTTTCTGAATCAAGAACTTCTTAGGTTACACTCTGAGGTAATCTGTCCCCTTTGTTAACTTAGTTAAGTATCATTGGTTGGCAGTCACAGCTATATCTTTACATGCTATTCTTATTCACTAGGTTGATAATTTGAGGCAACGTTGTGAGCATCTAGAATTTCAATTGGAGAAATCTGAAAAGAAAGCTGTAGAAGCCTCAAAGCTTGCAACAGAGGAATCTGCAAAATCCAAAGCTGCTAAAGAAGTTATAAAATCATTATCTGCACAGGTAATTTTCTGTGAGATTCACCATTCTTAAATACAGACTGGAGTAAGCTTCTGAATACATGCTTTTGAACATTGAGTTGAGACTAGACTAGATTATTCTTTATAGTGTTCACATTAAACTTATACCGGTAGTCACTTAAATTCATGTTTCTATGCTAAGAAAAGGTCGAGACCTTGGTTTGAAATCTCATACGGTGCCAGAAGCAGTTGAAACATATGATTATAATAAATTACAAAACTCGATACTACTCGCCACTGAATCGTCTTAATGAATATTATTTCACGTCAATACTTGATATCCTAATATTGAAATAATGTTTTTTTTAGTTTATCTCCATGTAAGATAATGTTAAAGTCGTAGCATTCTAGATGAAAAGTAAATATTGAACTTATATATATATATCATTAAAATTTTAATTATCACACTGCTATGTGAAAGTAATTCTTACAATGCTACCTCATCTTTCATTATAATACTGATTAACCTTCAATTGTAGCTTCTTCCACAAGTTTTAACTAAAGTACACTTAAATTCTTCTTTGTTTGACAGTTGAAAGAAATAGCCAAAAGGCTTCCTGAAGGAGTCGATGAAACTGATCTGATAGGATCCGTGCATTTTCCAAATGGCACTGGATCTCAGGCAATTCAATACTCTGATTTGAGTTCTAAAATCTTTCCAAGTAGTGAAATATTGGAGGAAACAAATACAACACAAGAAATTGTTGAAGCTAATGAGACAGCTACATCCTTTCCAGATCATGCAGTTGCACACTGCTCCAGTTTTGAAGATTTGTCTAAAATTCAACATAATGGTAACAGAGAAACACCAGAGACAAACACTAGTGTAGATGACCTTGATAGCCCCAAGTCAGATGGCAATCAAGTTGAGGCTGAGTGGATAGAACAATTTGAACCAGGTGTATATATAACTCTAATTGCACTTCGTGATGGAACCCGTGAACTGAAGAGAGTTCGTTTCAGGTAATTAAGGAACTCTTGGGAAGATATATCTGTACTTACAATCTTAATGTTCAGTGAGTTTATAGTGAAGATTCATTGTATCATATCTGATACCTTCTAAATTACCATTAAAGATGGAATGCTAATGTTGATAATTCTTTGCAGTAGGAGAAGATTTGGAGAACAGCAGGCAGAAGCTTGGTGGTCTGAAAATGCAGAGAGGGTGCATGATAAATATAATTTCCGTGGGTTAAATATGACTTCATGAGTAAGATACATGACTCCTACACGCTGGGAAGCGAATTCTACTTTTATGATCCAAGTAAACTAGCCATTGAGAACAGCTGGAAGGGAATTCAACATGACCTAGTAGTATATATTCAAGTTAACTTTGTGAAATAGATTCTTGGAACCTTATTACAATAAGTAATCGACTTTTCCCACCACATACGTTCTCTGGAAAGCCTGCTCCCTTATGTACCATCTCCTGATCATAATTTCCTTTGCGGTTTCTCTCAAATGCTCGTTGTTTTTTCTCCATTCTGCTGCATTGCCACATAAATGACACAGGGCACACGAGCATGGTCGGAGAAAAAAAGGGGAGCAGCTTTCAATAGGAATCCCTCTTTTGTTTTTTTTGTTTTTTTGTTTTTTTGGATTTCATCTCTTTATTAAATGTAACTGCGCAAATTTTAATGAGTTATCTATAATGATGATTTCCAAGAGCACTGCCAGTTTGGGATTTTGTCGTGCAAGAGTATTCTTGCATGTCTCACGGCTTACTAACTTGTTGGTCAACTTGCGCAATGGCTTCAAGCAATCAAGTTTTGGAGAAGTTTGCAGGTACTTTAGTCTGTGATATATGCATTGCTGATTTTCTAGATACGTAATCATAATTATTAGTTTGAAGTTGTCTTATACCTTGTTGAGTTCGGTGAAAGCGATATCACATACCAGTACTCCACAACCACTGCATACTGCAATTCTGTAAACTGATAAGACTTACTGTTATGATTTTTTCCATTGTAGACATATTTAATTTCTCAGTTCCTTTTTACTTGTTCTTCTTACAGCACAGTAATTTCTGAAGAGTACTATTACTGTTCCTGACTGTATCTTCCGAAATCACGACCATATTCATAGAAAGATATTTCTTTTGCTGTTTCAACTTTGAAGAAGATAAGAGATTGCTGACTTAGTTCACATTGGCACAGTTGCAGACCCTCTTTCGACAGTATGCAAATGTGTATATACAAAAGATGATTATGCTAAAGAAAAATAAATCACAATTATAGCTCATGTACTAAGGGCAGGAGGAATTACTACCACTAAGATTTCGTGCTGTCTGCTATCGTTTGCATCACCAGAGAAATAATTGCCCCTTTGTTTCGTACAATTCCTCCGTTTGAATTTTTCCAAGATTCTACACTCCTACTTTTAAAATGTCAAAATCAAGCATTCTATTTAGTTTGATAAAAAAAAACCATATCCAAAGGATCTATTAGTTAAATTGGTCAATTAAGATGTAAAATAACTCATTTTATTATCCTAATGGATGCTAAATATCTTGATGTCCTAAAATAAGTTATTTTGGGGTGTTTGAGTATTTTCTCTAACTTCATTCAGTACTGAACAGGGTGAGGTACCTTGTTACAATGACAATGTTGCAGTATAGGAGCCGACAAAGTGGAAACTTCCATGGCAATTTTTTTTACACCTCCACTCAATTTAATCTCATAGTATTTCGTTAAAATATCAACAATAAAAAAAAGACAAATAAGCCATGATTCAGCACCAGACTTAATGCAAACAAATCAGATCAAAAAAACTTTTCTTCCTCTCTCTCTCTTTAATTAAGTTTCTTCAATACTCAAACGTTGTCCAAATTACTTACTCGATACGTTGGTACCTAGGTATTTCGGACACCATACCCTCCTCCATCATACAATACTGGCACAGATCGTACGCCCAGCACAATATAAATGAACACCTCCCCACGCACACTCGATTGTCATAATCTGACAACTCGACCATTAAAGCTTTTATTTAAATCCAAACATCTCCCAACTCCCTCTCCTCGACTCACCAGACCTCTCGTGAAATGGGAGAGCCCTGTAAAGGCTCAGCGACGGCAAAGCTGCTGCTGCTGCTGCTTCTCCTGGCCATGGCCGCCGCATGCTGCTGTTGCTGCAGCGCGTCGAGGCTAATATTGCACGGGCCCGCCGATCATGAGCACTCGATGGCCGTCGACGGGCGGACGGCCAAGCCTTCAGCTGCTTTCTCCGGGTTCCTTCCCAAGGCGATGCCGATCCCGCCGTCAGGGCCTTCGAAGAAGCACAATTCAATCGGCCTGCGTTGGCAACAGAGTTCAGCGCCGTGAAAAGCAACAGTACACACATATTCTTCTTCTTATTTTGGCCTCTGATCTGAAGCTTTTTTCAGCTTCTTCTAGCTAGTTAGTTAGTTAGTTAATTCTATCGATCCCGCTGATGTACGCCTCAAATATATATATATGCGAATGTTAAAAGTTCCTTTTTGATACTCCTGAATTAACCGTCTACGTACATCTTTGAAATGCTAATCTTAAACAAATGTGCATTTCACAAATGTGCATATATGAAACAAATTAAACAGCACAGTTAACTTAGCTTCCATCCATCCTGCTGAGTGAAGTAGTTCTGGAACAGAGAAGATGGATGGGTGGTAGTTGGTGGGCCTGTTAGTCCTGCAACCGTCTTCTCGGTCGCAGAGGGAGCAGGTAAGGCAATAGCGTAGGGGGATGGTGCATGACAAGGCATGGCTGTCGTCAACCACGTACGGAAACAGATACTCCACAGCCACAGGCCAGTCTTAATTTCAAGCTAGTCATTGATCGATCGATCTCAAACAAATTAAATGGAAACTTAAATTTATTTATTTATTTATTTAATTATTTTTAAAAAATAAAGGGTTGGTGTTTGATTCAATCAGCTCGATCGTGGCTTCTTCTAGCTTGCTCCTGCGACGACGTACTGCGCTAACCGTGAAACGATGGAAAACAAATAATTAAGAAAAATTTAGTCATTTTTGTAGTTGACAAGTTTTGTTTATTTAATTTATTCTTGAACGAGGAATCAATTAGTTTGGTCTGGTCGACCAAATATATATTCCAAAAGGTGAATCAGATAATGGAGTGACGTAATGTGGGAGGAATTTTATTTTCTTAAGAAATTGTTCCATGAGAATTTGATTCACGGTAATTTATCATTTAAGTATCAACTCAATTATGCCTATGGGGATGACAAAAAATATAAAGTGATACGTGGTTGTTATTTACATCTAATCACGTGTTACGATAAGTCATCTAATCACAAGGGTATTGATGTGGGGAATTTCTACGGCCCCACTTGTCTCGTGTGATTAAAAGTCGTACTGAGTTGTAAGTCAAAGTTAAGGTGGATCAAACATGACCTAAAGGAAATCAAACCCAGTCCAGATGAGACTCAGGTCTAATCGAACCGGGTCAATACACTCATCCCAAAGATTCGAGTTTGATCAAGGACAAGTCAGCTATCACCCAAGTCTTAGTCTCAAATCCCGGCATCACTCATGTCTAGAGTTGTAAATTAACCGAACGTTCATGAACAAGCTTGGTGTAGCTTGGTAAGAGTTTGTTACATTCGTTCAATACACAAAATTAATTTAATAAACAAGCTTGAATAACTCATTAAACTAAATAAACAAACTTAAACACATATGTATTTAGCTCGTTAATGTTCACAAACTATTTTCATTAAGAAAATTCTTATCAACATACTAAATAAATAAACAAACTTTTAAAATGAATATAGAAGTTTGAATTATCAAGCTCAATAACAAATCAAATAAGCAAAAGTTTTAAACAATCAAACAAACAAGAATTGAGAGCTCAATAGCATCTAAACGAATCAAGTTCAAATCAAGCTTGAGCCAAGCTCAATCTCATAAAAAATAAAGCTTGAACAATCATTTCAATGACTTGGTTTATCCTAGCTCAGTTACTTTATCAAACAAACTTGAGCACCCCAAAGTTGGGCTCGGCTCGACTTGTTTACAACCCTAAGCCTCAACCTCAGTCTCGGATTCTGACATAACTCGAGCCTCAGTGTTAGTCTCAGATCCTACCATCATCCGACATCATCATCCAACATCAATCTCATATCCTAGCACCACACCTATTCTTCAGCCTCAGATATAAACATCTCCCCTGACTCGATCACAATTGTCAGCATCACCCAGGCCTTAGTTTCAGATCCCGACATGACCTTGGCCTCAGTCTTAGTCTCAGATCCCTACATCACTCGGACCTCATGTCTCAGTCTCAGATCTCAACATCATCCAGGTATCAATCTCAACTCCCGGCATCACCTGAGTATCAGTCTCAGATCTCGACATCGTCTAGGCCTCGACACCCATCTCCAACTTCATCTATTCTGAAGGTCACTCCACATCAACATTAAACTCTCACTAATTGGGCCATTTTTCTAGAAGATGCAGATAATGTCGGTGAATATTCTAAAATACATGACATTGGATGAATGGAGAAGCGATTACGTGGTTGTCAATCTGGTCACCTATATGCCCTTCTTCGAACACTTAGCGCTTAGTTGATTGAGAGGCAGCTAACGGTTGTCGGATCTGGTCCCCTCATTGTCTCTGATGTGGAGATACTTTTCGAACAATTATATAAACCCTAGGAGGGTAAGTGCAAAAGATTCTGGATTCTGAACTCTCTCTTTGACTCCACTAGGTTCTACGCTTCTTCTCCATCTTCTTCCTTCAATATATCACCTGAAGCAAACCCTAACTTGAGCATAGGAGTAGTCTGTCGAGACTCTCCGGTGTCAATCTAACCCTCATTTGGAGCACCTTTTAGGTCTCCCTCATTCTCCTCACCGGCGATCTCCGAAGAACGCATATGTGAGTCCGTTCATTGACTAGTGACTTGACTATCTATGATATTTGATTGAAACAGATATCATAAAACTATGTGCTAAAATTTTTAATTACACTAAACTCTTTGTAGATTTTTAGAGGGCTACATTAATTTTTGCTATCCATAAGTTTCATGGCATATGGGAACTATGAAAACTCAAATCAGATGCTCCGAATGTCCTGCAATGTAATACTAAAACACTAAAAGAGTAATGATCAAAATTTGAATATTAAATATAAACTCTATTTACTTGATAGATGAATAAAAAAAAATAGTCTATTTTTAAGATTAATTTTAAGAAATCTGAACATTTAAATTATTAAAATAAATATATAAATGCAGGGTGGATGCAACCTATTTAATAACAATTTTATACCCTCTCAAGTTGCTCTTTATCCATGTTCAAGAATGATATATTATTTACTGTTTGATTCTCATATACGATAATTTGTTAAGATTTTTTCTCTAAATGGAATTCACAACTAAGAGATATTGAATTTCTGAATTGTACATCACGAGTACTTTCTAATTTATACTAATGTCTGATAAAAAACTTCCTAGGACCGAATTAATATATCCCTCAGGCTCGATTAAGAATGATATATTCGATCCATTTCCCATTTCTGTGT
>JBAMIE010035653.1:8213-18776 GCA_037177295.1 Kaempferia parviflora
TCACCCAAATGGTATATTATTTATTCTAGTAGCCTTCCATACTATATGGATTAGAATAAAGATGTTAACTCAATAGTTAAATTCAGATCCAAGATGGTATCGGCTTCAATTTTCCCCAAAACTTTTCACAACGAAATGAATTGTAAATGAATATTATTAATAAAATTGATCATACCAATGCTCAAGTAGTTGTAGAAGACTCCTTCAAAGCAAGAAATTCTTTCAGGCAATTCTCTTTGGATATCCAGATCCTATAGAAACAGAAGCTTTTCCAAAATATCACCATATATCTTAAATGGTAGCACATTTGAGCAATTAACTTAACTAAGCAGAGGACAAATGAGAATTCATATTTGAAGAGACACATACTAAACGCTGCTGCTTTGAAGCTAAATATAGCAAACAACCTTAAATTTTTTTTTTTTTAAAAAAAAGTGTGGTAGTAATTGGAACACCAAAAATGAATCGAGTAGAGATAGTCAAACGACTAGTGACTAGAGCTCTAGAAGTAGTGACACTTAGCCTTAATGGAAGTTGAGAATACTTGAAAAGAGAGACGAAGATGTAGTTTGACATAGGCTAAGTGAAGAAAAATAAGTAGCTAAATAGTATAAGTCAACTTGCAGGTGATTGTTGTTTGTAATGGTATTCAACGATTAACAATGCATCAAGTCATAGCTTTTATGATCCTTAGAAAAATAGTGTCTACTAGAGCTCGTTGGATGAATAAGGTTTATGCATCTTTTTTCTATTCATCTTCTACCGTCTTTTGCTAAGCAAGAAATGTAGTTGAATTTTGTGGAACATTTATGCCATTAATCACAATATTCCACAAGCCTTGAGACATGAAGAATGTTTTCCTCATAATGCTCCAATAATCATAGTTTTCACCAGAAAAGATGGGAAGAAGGATAGAAGGTTGGCTGAAAGAGGAGGATGTCATAGTTGAATGAGGAAATGGATGACCTCCAATTACTTTATCAAACTAAACTTTGATACCACTGTTAGTTTTAAAGGAAGAAGATAGAATATAAAATGGGAACCTTTCTTTAATCAGAATTTGTTTACCAGAGCTTCAAATAGTTCACAGTTTAGGTTAGTTTACAAGCTAGTTGGAAATTAGAAGTGTTGAGGACTTTTGAATGGAGCTATAGTTGTAGCTAGGTTTCTTGACATTTTAGTTATAAATGCCCACACCAACCCTCTATTTATAGATACTCTCCCCCACCTGTGAAGATTCTAGAGAGCCATCTCCTCTTCTCAAGATATTTGAAAATATTTTTTGTGACTTTTCTAGAAATACACCAGGTAATTGTTTGCTTATGCAAGAAAGTGTTTTAACTCAACAGGTTCATTAGAAAATAGAAATGTTAAATTGAACTTAGACTGGGGTCAAAATTCCTGTCATAATAGCAAGGTAAATGAAAGCTAAAACAAGCATATAAAAAAATCTTGAGGAAAATGGTTCTGGCCTTCTGGTGGTTGGATGGCATGCCATAATAGATGTTTCATGTCAATAAAATAAGTACAAACATTTCCTAACCTCGGAACCTGCATATCAGCAACTATAATATAGTAACTCTACTTTCCAGAAAGCGCATGAAGCCAACTAATTACCAGAAAGCCTTAGGAGTTAGGAGCATAAAAACCAGCATGTATCATGGGAAGTGGACAAATGGAAATTTGTAAAAGAAGAAACCACAACTGAATTGTAGATGAAATGAGATCAAGCTTAGCACTGTACCTCGTTGAGAATATACTCTCCTACAGACTTAAGACAATAAGGCAATTGGAGTCCTTGTGTTTCTTGCATTATGATTGTAACGTGCCAACTGCATGATCAGGGGAAAAATTTGCATAAGATAATTATCTCAAGAAGGATCAGTTGCTTGTGTAAAATTTCCCAGATTTACTACACCGCTATTAAGCTACCTTGTGTAGCTTCCCGTACTGGATTAGAAAGGAAACAAAATGTTAAAAGGTTGTGCAAGGCTAAGAAAACTCATGGTACTAACAAGTCTGATAGGCCAAATGTAGGAGAATTTCTAGTAACAAAAGGTTATTTAATTGATTTATTAGTGAAGTCTTGCATAAAATTTAATGGAGGGATAAGAATCATGTAGCAAGCCCCAAATAGTTGGAACTACATGGTTTGATGATGACGAAGATATAAAATCAATTTATCACCAAAAAACTAATCGCCACGAAGTCATGATAATCCCATTAATTGGTGTTGACTACATGTATCTTATTCTTACTTATGCAAGGCTATTTCAATAGTCAAATTAAGATTTCTTAACTATTTCCAATTATCCTAGTCGGAGTTCTCTTTTCGATATCATTTGAAGAAGACATGATATTGAAAGAAAAGGTTAAGTTCCTAGTTTATAAAACAAGTCATACTCTTGAACGATTTTATGCAAAGATTCTCATTATGGCAAACAAGACAAAAGAGTTCCTTTTGCATGCTGAAATGAGAGCTATAACTTTTCCCCCCATTTCTCACCTCAGGAATGGGTACTATTTAATGTATTAGCAATCATTTACAATACCTTGAATCTACCGCAGTTGATAAATCCATCACAGATGATATGTGAAAACCACTGGCAATCTTAGTGTACAAAGAGGACCCTATATCACGTATCCTGATATTTGTAGGAAATCAATTGATTTTGTGTGGTTAGGCACAAGGAAAAAAAATATATGATTTGAAGAATCATCTATCACATTGAGCTCCATTCAAGAAAATAGCGCTAGCAATATTTAAATCATTGGTTAATATTTATCTTAGTCAGCCTCTACCTCTTTCATCTTTCACTCTAATAGATTCAAGATGTTACTGGTCATCTTTGAACATGTCCAAACACTGGCGTAGTCAAGATTTTTGACCAGGAGGGGCAATTTTCAAATATTAGTATAGATCGATTTTTCCCATCCAAAAGCCTAAATTTTGGACTTTATCCCTTGGTTCTAGTTGAAACAACGATCCGTCGATTCTCAGAGCTTATCTATGACTCAAAGTCAAAAAAAACATTTGTGATTTCGTTTCCTCATAATATTTAGCATTTCCATATATGAGACCTTCATTTTGATCTAAATAACCATCCTAACTAGCAACCTAATAAAATAAAGTTTATACTTTACAACTCTCTTTCAATTAATGAAACATGAAAGAAGAAAGGAATAACTCACTCCTCTTGGAAGACCGTTGTTTTTGAGAAAAATAGAAAAGAGAAGATAGGGAGGAAGAAGCAAAAGAGGATAGCTTTACCTTCTTCGGTAGCAACCTGGACTAGTTTCGGTGAGCTCAGCAACAACACAAAGAGAGCAAGGAAGGTAAAACAAGACTATTCTTGCGATGCCAACAAAATCCTAAAACACATGAGAAGAGGAAGAAGACGTGAGGGCAAAGGGCTACTCTTGTTGCGGGGGTGCAGCGTGCGTAGGGAGAAAAGGGAGAGAAAAAAAATGAAATAGAATCTTTCCTCAAAAATATCATAATTCATTTTAAATTGATCGAACCCATTTAAACCTTACATTTAGTTCGACCATAATTTACAAAATCAACTCTAAATCAATCCTTGTTTAAACCAACACAATCCTTATCTCTGCACCTATTCGCTGGATTTAATTCGAACCCGATTCAATTTTAATTTAGCGCTCTCACTTTGTGTCCTACAATTTAGTTCATTCATTTATTATTATATATTTTATTTTTAAAATTCAATACTTAATATTCCAAGTTGCGATATTTCCTTGAAAAAGTTGTACAAATGGATAGCTTAAGTGTGAGCTTTCCTAATTTGTGATCAATTTCAATTTCCAATAACGAACGGTGGTGAATGGACAAATCAAAGTGATGGTGAGGGCTTCCAAATATATATTATTATTTTTTAAAAAAAATGTGAGAGGGGGCAGTCGCACCTCATCCTTACATGGCTACGCCGCTGTGTCCAAACAATTTTGACTGGTAGTTAAATATGGTAAAAATGAAATTAAAGGAGTTGCGCTACCAATCTTATAATAGAGATAGATAAAATGCTCACCTATCGAGGTTTTGAACAGGATTAGAAATTGTCTTAAGAAGAGATTGTTTCACTGCCGATTTCCATGCAAAAGGGAAGGAGCCACCCTGCATTGGTGTACTATAAGTAAACAAATGTTATTCCAATTAAACTGGAACAATCAAAGTTAGTGATGTACAAGTCTTTACCCAACCAAAACTCCTAGAAAGATCATTCCCTGTTCCAAGTGGAATAATACCAGTTGGGGGAACAGGCTCTCTTTTCTGCACGAAAAGTTCACCAAGACTCCCCAAAATCCAACCTACCGTACCGTCACCTCCTGCAACCTGCAAAATAAAATAATCAACCAAAACTCATTTGATCATTAACAGGAAAGAAGCAATGAAACAAATATTGTGAAATTGCATCAAAGCAAGAATGGAGTCGATGGACAAATAATTTTAATATTTGACTAATATCTACAACATAAACAACTTTGGACATGCAATGGCCGAGCATGCATCAATGAATCAGATATTCATAAAAAAGTATCAGCAACTCAGCAAGATAAACTTGCAGGAAAGCGTACCATAATTCTTAGCTTCTCACGGATGGTCTTTGCATGATCATCACCAAGAGATGCCAAATTCTCTAAGCAAGTTAAAGCATACTGAACAAAATGAGAAGGTGGCGTCTCTGAAAGATCAAAGACCTGGGTTAACATACAAGAAATAGTAAGCGACATGATTTCATGCTACTAGATATGTTCCTGACCCAAAAAGATATTTATGAAAAAAAATTCTAGAACCAAATGCAGTCAGCACAACATGATCATTCAAACATCCTGAAAAAAAAAATGTGTCGGATTAGATAGATTTAAAGATACCAGAACTCTACTTTGCTAGCACAAACCAATTTGTATGGCAACTCTTATTGGAGATATTGATGGATATTGACCATTCACTTCCAGTCCCAACCACAAATATGATAAGTATAAAAAAAAAAAAACTCATATATTCATGTTAACCATATAAGTTTATTGAGCTACTAAAAACTGGAAAAATAAAAACATACGAAAACATAGAGAAATTTGATTGTGTGTGTGTATGTGTGTGTTTACTTTAGGAGTGTAAATGAGCCAAGCTGCTCGGTCAAAGCTCGACTCGAGCTCGGAGTCGAACCGAGCTCGAGCCGAGCTCGAGCCGGTTCGTTTAACATTTGAGCCGAGCTCAAGCCCATTTATTATTGGCTCGAGGGCTCGTCAAGCTTTTTCGAGCCGGGATAATTCAATCTTAGCATATTTAAAAAAAATACTAACTTAAATAAAAACAGAAAATTCTACAAGTTCATGTGGCTAGAGGGGATTGTTAAGTTTTCGAGCCAAACTCAAGCTAAGCTCTAGCCTGTGATTAAGTGGCCAAGTCGAGCTCGAGCAGAAAGTTACAAACTCGCTCGAGCTCGGCTCAACTCATTACACTCCTAGTCATCCGTGATTTACCTCTACCGTATTAGTATAGAAACAGATTGGTGGAGATGCTGGAACGAGTAAATCACCTTTTACCACATGGGTTGAATCAAATCTAAAAAAAATGTAGGCAAAATTTAAAAGGATAATGTTTTTTTATTGGAAACATCTCCTTTTTATTTATTATCAAAAGGACATTTTCATGTGTGTAAGTAGTATATGTTACTTTTTAAAATTATATTTATTTTTGATATTATTGTAGCTGTTATGGATTTATGGTTGCTAAACATAAACATGTTAAATTTGATCAATATAAATAAATTATATTGTAGCGGCTGTATTGCTTCATCTCTGATACATACTCATCAATATTATGTTTTAGTAGTGCTTAGACTCTGATCTAATACTAATAATAATGTATACAACTACAGTTTATGATTCTTAAACATTTTGTAATTATATATAAAATATAACTATTAAATTATAGATAGTTTATTTATGCACAAATTAGTAGTATGTTGTAGCTATCAAGAGATTAGAGGTGGTAAGTGGATGGGACAATGACTATAGTGGGAGGAGGTCATAACTCTCCAAGAGATTTCATCGTACTACTGAATTCTTTCCCAACAGCTTAGGGCTTATCTAGCTATCACATTTTTGTTACAATTAAGATCACATGTTGAAATTATGATTATTAATAAAAAAGATCGTCTGTTGGAATTTGCAAAGAGAATTAGGGATTGAATTAAGGCTAGCCTTGAAATAATTCTAAACACTTAAGAATTGATACTCTAGTTTAGTTGAAGAATGATCGACAACAATAATAAAAACATAGATAGACAGAAAGCTTTTGGAGGGATTTGTTTTTATGATGATTATTAATTTAATTGAGTGAGCTCACGGAATTAATAAGAAATAAATATGTTTAGCTCTTGGTCCATGATAGCAATGTTGTTTGACTTGAGTGCGAGTACTAGTCTTAAGTGGGAGATGGTTGTCATTTCACATCATTAATCGTGTGGAGGTGATTAAAAGAGAGATTTCTTAGGTTGAGGACTTAGGACATTTTTAATATCTTTAATAATTAGAGTGATTTTTTTTTAGATATAAAAATTTACTATTGTAATAGAAGAACTTTTTTGCAAATCTCAAATTTCATTGTTAATTAATTATTAACCTCACTCACATGGTTAATTTCAATAGAAAAAAAATAGATTTAATTTTTTACTACTATTCTTAAACTAAAAATCTCAAATCTCATGGCCATAATGGCTCAAACTTCTTTATTCAATTTTTAAATTTCATAAACTTTTCTATAAATCTTAGATTGGGGATGCCTTTAAATTGAGTGGGGTTTGAATAACAATTAAGGAAAATAAAGTAAATTTATTTCACTTAACGGGATTTTTTAATGAGAAAAAAAATTGATCTAAATAACAAAAATTATCTGTCCGAGTGACGTCATTCTCACTATTGGGAAAAAAAAAATCGATGATCGCCGCTAGGCGGTATTTAAAAAACGAAGATAGAAATCTCGATTAAATCAGATTCCAATTCGAAATTGACTGTTCAATGATTTGAAAATCAATGGTTTCAAGCAGATTAACCCTTAACCGGCGTGTTTAGTTCAAAATATTATTAATAATTTTAATTATCTATTTAAGGTTATCAATAAAAATCTTATTTAGATTAGGTAATCGACGATTCCCGAGTCATGATATATGTCTGACACGTTAGCAATTTTAGTATGCAACCCAAAATCAGAAAACCATCGGAAAGTGGGGGTTTTTCATAATTTAGTGTTTAAAAAAAATTTAGATAAAATTACCCCCTAATATTTAGCCAATTAGATAAAAATAACCTTACAAATCAATCAAATATCAATCTGTCACTCAAGAATCTACATAATTAATATATTTATATTTATATTAAAATTAGGTACCGAAAAATTCATTATAAAAAATTCAGTATACTAAAATTTCATACCGAAATTTTGGTATACCAAAATTTCAGAACACTGAAAATTTGATACACAGAAAATTCGATATAATGAAATTTCAGTACACCGAAATTTCGGGCTAACGAAATTTTGATACAATATCGGTATGAAAATTTACAATGTACTGAATTTTCAGTGTACTTAATTTTCATTATAGTATCAAATCCACACCATCTATAGTAAAATTTTGATATAAATCTTATATTGAGCGATTTACAAGCTTTTGGGCCTTGAAGGACTCATGGGAGGCAGTGATCTGCCCCGCGGGAGTGGCGTGGGAGTAGCGATAGTACTGGTGGCAACGACAGTCCTTGTGGATGCTGCCAAAGTGGTCGCCCCCAAAGTCGCTAGAGTTGCCACTGATTCCAAAGGTGTTACTGTCGTTGGGGGTGGTGGTGGTAACCTCCCAAGAGCCCTTCAGGGGCCCGAAGCCGAAGCCGAAGCTGATGCCCCCTAAGTCGTCGCCCCCGACACCCCCAAAACCGTTGCCTCCCAAATCCACCAAATATTCCAGAGGTATCGATTCCAGATGTGCCACCGCCGTTGTCGCCACCCCTTGAGCCATGAGGTTGTTAGGCTGTGACCCAAGTTCATCCCCATCCCCTTAGAATAAAATGTTAGGGATGATTATCTTTTCTGTTTATCTCGTAATTTAATTTAATATTCCATAAGCATAGTAATCCATCACGCGCTTATGACTAAAAATGTTTGCCAATCATCACAGACCATATTCCAAGTAGTAACTCTACTCTAATCGTGAATTTTAAACTCACAAGATCTAGTAAAAAAAATAAAAATCAGATATATATATGCAAGTGCCAATACATTTGTGATAGCAAACCTGCGTCATAGCTATCGACTTCAATTTAACTCAATCCAAGAAGTCATGTTTCATATTTTCCTTGTATATTGATTGTAACTCAGTGCTTCCACCAAACATAATTAATTTATATTTCAGTGTTTATAAGACTATATACTATTAGCCTAAGTGAGTCATCGCCTACAACTCTCATGTTAACGGTTACACTCAGAAAAAAAAAAGGACAGTGATAACCTATAAGTAAGAAAACCTATTAGGTCCGAAATGAGGGAGGCTCAACAGATATGGCTAAACATATTAATGATGATTAACCATATTAAATATGTATATATTAAACCTATTAAATATCTAAAATTAAAAAAAAATAGTTTTACTTTAAAATAATTTAAATTTGAATGAAAATAGAATAGATGTATTTTGTAAAAAAATACCAAGAAGTAAATATTATGGTTGTTTGATTCAAAAAATTATAATTTTTTATTTGTCTAAAATATGATATTAAAATTAAAACAGTTTTGTAAGTTAGTTTGATGGGCTTTAAATGGGTCACAATAATTGGAGTAGAGAATTGAGTGAATCGGATATACACTTGCCCATCTAATGAGCTTACACACCTATATGTTTTTTGTAACTTTGTAATTTATTGGTTTCACTATCACCAAAATGTTATTATTTTGTTATGTTTAACATGCTAATTTTCATTGTTATTTATAGGGTTGTTTTGGTACGTTATACCGAACCACCAGCTCATATATCATTATCGTACCGAAAAATTCAGTATAAAAAATTTTCATACCGAAATTTCGATGTACCAAAATTTCGGTATCCTAAAAATTCGGTATACCAAAATTTCAGAACACTGAAAATTTGATACACAAAAAATTCGGTATAACGAAATTTCAGTACATCAAAATTTCGGTATAACGAAATTCTGATACAATATCGGTATGAAAATTTACAATGTACTCAATTTTCAGTGTACTTAATTTTTGTTATGGTATCAATTCCACACTATCTATAGTAAAATTTTGATATAAATCTTATATTGAACGATTTTGCAGGCTTTTGGACCTTACAGGGCTCATGGGAGGCAGTGATATGCCCCGCGGGAGTGGCGTGGGAGTAGCGATAGTACTGGTGGCAACGACAGTCCTCGTGGATGCCACCAAAGCTGTCGCCCCCAAAGTCGCTAGAGATGCCACTGATTCCAAAGGTGCCACTGCCGTTAGGGGTGGTGGTGGTAGCCTCCCAAGAGCCCTTCAGGGGCCCGAAGCCGAAGCCGAAGCCGAAGCCGAAGCCGAAGCTGATGCTACCTAAGTCGTTGCCCCTGATGCTCCCAAAGACGTCGCCCCCAAATCCACCAGATATTCCAGAGGTACCGATTCCATATGTGCCACCGCGGCTGCCGCCGCTCCTTGAACCTTGAGGTTGTGAGGCTGTGACCCGAGTTCATCCCCATCCCCTTAGAAAAATGTTAGGGATGATTATCTTTCTATTTATCTCATAATTTATTTTAATATTCCATAAACATAGTAATACATTGCACGCTTATGACTAAAAATGTTTGCCAATAAACACGGACCATGTCCCAGGTAAAAAATCTACTCTAATCGTGAATTTTAAACTCACAAGATCTAGTGAAAAAAATTAAAAATAAGATATATGCAAGTGCCAATACATTTGTGATAGCAAACCTACATCATAGCTATCGACTTCAATTTAACTCACTCTAAGAAGTCATGTTTCATATTTTCCTTGTATATTGACTGTAACTCAGTGTTTCCACCAAACATAATTAATTTATATTTCAATGTTTATAAGACTACATACTATTAGCCCAAGTGAGTCATCGCCAACAACTCTCATGTGAACGATTACACTCAGAAAAAAAAATGACAGTGATAACCTATAAGTAAGAAAACCTGTTAGGTCCGAAATGAGGGAGGCTCAACAGATATGACTAAACATATTAATGATGATTAACCATATTAAATATGTATAATATGTTTAATATTAAACCTATTAAATATATGAAATTTAAAAGAATAGTTTTACTTTAAAATAATTTAAATTTGAATGAAAATAGAATAGATGTATTTTGTAAAAAAATACCAAGTAAGCAACTAAATTTCTCAAGGGGGGTGAGTGACTCGAAGTCACCCAGTAAGCGAAGGATAAAACACAATACTAAATTTCTCAAGAACACAGTAGTCAAAAATAGCTAAAACAAAGTAAATACGCAGATTTTGTTTGCGGGCACTTAAATCGGGTCATG
>JBAMIE010035754.1:0-18773 GCA_037177295.1 Kaempferia parviflora
GGTGTATCCCAGGGCTTCAGTTCCTGGGAATCGACCCCTGGCGGTGTGCCAGAGCATACCATGCACACACCGTCTGTGCTACGCCCTAGGGGTAAAAAAAAATACAAACTTATGTGGAATTGCCACATCAACAGCCCCCCTAGAGCCGGCCCCACGGATATGGAGGGAGGTAAATGCAGGTACACAGGCGTCAGACACATGGCGGGGTGTATCTCAGGACTTCAGTTCCTAGGAATCGACCCCTGGCGGTGTGCCAGAGCATACCATGCACCCACCGCCTGTGCTACGCCCTGGGGGCAAAAAAAAAAACTTATGCTTCTATAAATAGGGGTTATGATCTCAGTTCGCAGAATGATGATTACGTTTTATTTTCCATCGATAAAACAGATACTACATAAATCTACAAATTGAAGATTATTCTCAAATCCGACGACAAATTATGAATTCTGGTACACTTCCAAAATTCTAATAATTATATTTATAATTTCGTAAAAATTAAATAAAATTATGAATTTTATCAATCCATTTTTCCCTCGACACTATATTAGTATATTACTTTATGTTAAAGATATTATTTCAAAGGTGATCAATTTCGACCAAAATTATATCATCTTAGAACAATTTTAACTCAATTTTAAAATATATTATTTTAAAATGCGGAAGAACTTTGACCAAAGTTGCACTGCTTTAGAATAAAAAACAATATTCTTTCGATAATACTAATAAATAAAAAAGGACACTCTTATATTTATTTAATTTTTTTAAAAAACATAACTATACGGGTTAAACAATCATTTTAATAATTTAAGGGTGTTTTTTAAAAGATATGGAGTGCAAATGAAAATTTCTCAGATTGATGACGTCCAGCCACTTCAACGACCCCGGCATTCCCATTCCTAACCACCGTCTTCCTCAATAAGATTCGCATACTTACCATTCTTCCACAGAATCTCATCCTAGGGTTCGTCGATCCCTCGAACCTGGGAAGGTCTCTGTAGAAATCTTCGATTCGTTCAATGGAAGCGAACGTCGAAGCGCGGTTTACCCTCGGTAAGCTGTCGTCGCTCGCTCCGGAGTGCGACGGCAGCGAGGCCCTCTTCACTGCGGAGGTTGCACAGATCCCCGAGGATGTCAGTTCGGGCATCCGTCTCATGTTTCTGGCTAATGAAGGCGATCTGGATGGGATTAGGGAGGTTCTGGGGTCCAGCGCCAACTTCGACTTCAAGGACATCGATGGGCGCACCGCGCTGCACGTCGCGGCGTGCCAGGGGCACGCCGACGTCGTCGAACTTCTGATACGCAAGGGGGCTGACGTCGATACGCAGGACCGCTGGGGCAGCACGGTACTACGTCGTGTCGATTTCCCAACCTTTTTGTTTTCATTGTCTTCCAAAAAAAAAATGGCTCTTTTGGAAGAATTTTTTTCCCTATCTCTAATGATGCAGTTCTCAGTAATTATTGATACTAGTTAAGATTTTTATGTGTTTCCTTGGTGAATTTTTAACTTTTTTTTTTTTTTTTTGAATGAACAACCTAACAGTGTTTATTTAGCACCACACTTGAGCAAACTAATTCACTTTCTGACAGTTCGTTTGAGGTGGACTTCACAAGTTCACATTGATGAACCTTGTGCCGTAGGGCTTCCTCTTTGGTTACAATGATGGAAGGAGGGTTCTACACATGTTGGATGAGGATGGAATATTTTAGAGTATGGCAAGAATCTAAGATTGAAACTTGTCGGAGCTTCCTAGAGAGTTTTCATCTAAATTTCAAATCCAACTGATTCATTATGCACCCTAGAAATCTCTCTCTCTTTTTTTTTTCAAGCACTAACTACTCTGGCCATGCCATACAGTTTATATAGTTAAAACATTTTTTTAGCTTAAAAGATGGTGAGCATTTAATATTTGTTTAACAGATGCTTTCTTTAGTTGACTGAATATCTCTTTAGTTGATCGAAGCCCTAGAACAGTAGATTACCTAGTTGATTGATCTTTTAGGATCCTGACTTAATTTGAGAACAAACTGAAATGCTGACTACGGCCTGAAATGCATATTTTTGGTAGAGCAAACCACTAGATAGACTCTATTAAAAAAAACCCAAATTCCAAATTATAGTTAATCAGAATATCTCACAACTCATATATTTTCAAGTTTTCAATGTTGTCGATGCTAAGTTCATTTGACTAGGCTTTTGGTCTCTCATATGCACTTAATCCTTCAAGTTTGTTCTATACTATCCTTCACCTTACCTTCGAGTTCTCTTTGCTTTGGATCTTCGAACTATCAAATTAGCAATCCACTCGATCCTGTGAGTCCTGCTCCTTGAGCAATGTGCCAAGCTCTTGGTCAACCTTAACCACTACTAGAGCACTATGTATTTAGCGCCAAGGTTGTTGATGCTTCTCATAACAACCTTGCCAACTATGATCCAAAACATTTATTTCTTGTAGAGCAAACCATTAGGTAAACTCTAGTTGATTAGAGTTCCTTGCAATCGATTGACCAATCAACTACTCAATCAATTAATGGCTTGAGAGGTAACAGGTCTGCTGAAGCAAGATAGATGGAGGTTATTTTAGGAAATAGATGTCTCCTTTGGTAAATTTCAAATTGTGGTGTGCCCTTTAGGCACTTTAGAAACTTGAATGTGCCAATACAAATGATAAAAGGAGAGGAAATAAATTAGAATAGTGTGAAGATGCTCAAAGACGATTAATGAATTATAGATCCAGAAGAGTTTAATTGATTCGAGTTGAAATTATAAGAGTTAGAGGGAGGTAAACTTTTTAAAATTAATATAATAAAAATACTTTAATTGGTTTGAATATTACTTGTGATATAGTATTCAGAGAGCTTAATGGAATGGGAAATCCATGTAGTAGACGACCAATAGTTTGGAGAAACATAGCTAGATGATGATAATGACCATTCGTCGTGAATGAAGGAGTATAAATGACCCCTTATTAACTTTGAACCACTCTTCAATCAAATAGACATATAACTTTTGCTAATGCACAAGGAAATCATATACATCACAATTTTGTTTTCCTTTCATTCGCAGCCCCTTGCTGATGCAATACACTACAAAAACAGGGAAGTTATTAAACTTTTGGAGAAGCATGGTGCCAAACTTAGGGTATGCCATGCAAGTTATGTTTAATTATATACTGGTTGTTTGATAAGCTTATCCTTCTAATAAGCTTTTATCCTATATGTATGCTTGTTTATGTTGCTTTACCTCTTAATTAGGTCACTCCCATGCATGTTGAGAATGCTCGTGAAGTTCCTGAATACGAGATTGATCCAAGAGAACTTGATTTCACCAACAGCATTGAGATAACCAAGGTAGCAAAATTTTTATCTTATTCAACTGGATCAAATAGTAGGCTTATCTGCTAAATGAAATGCACTGCAGTGCTAATCTTCCTAATTTGATGTACCATCCATTATAAGAAGGTTGGTATATCATAGCCCTAAAAGTATTGTTTTCTCATCCAAACATCTATTTAATTCTTCATTTTCTTTATCCGTTTATGTGTTATAAAGTCTAATGATTCAAATGTTGCTGCTGCAATTAGATATCTTCCTTAGTCTTTACCCTAACTTCAGATTTCAAACTCCTTTTTGATTTCTAAAGGATAATAACTCGTCTTACAACTAAAATGATAATCTAGTGAATTTAAGTCAATTATAATTATAACTTCATAGTTGGAATATATAATAGTTAATAAGCATTAGTTATATATTGGTATTAGTTAATATTGTTACTTATTAATACGGTATAGTTCTTATTTATAGCCAACATGTTGACATATCTGTTGTGTTTTTTTCTTTAACTTGTTTCTCCAAAAGTTTAATTTAATTGACCATGAAATTGCTAAACTCATTTTTTTTAAAGCAAACAACCAGAATGCAAGGGCGTTAGAATAGTAAAACTTGTCCAAAATTATTCCAGCATGATTTGACTCTTGGATAGTGTTTGCATATTAAGGTACCATTCCATAACAGAAGTATAAAACTTGCTTATAAAAATAATATAATAAATTTGTACATAATAATGTTATTATTGTTTATACATTAAGCACTCTTATCCTGTTTTTGGTTTGACATTGGTTCCCTTGGGCAAAATAGATCTCCTCTGAACTCTAATTATATCTGCGTGTTTCTCAAGTAAATCAGCAGACATTCCAATTCATAACTAAAGTGTCTCTATGGCTCCATAGTAGACGTCCTAAATAGCCTATTTCTGTAACATTGCTGGAGTTTGTATTTAAACCAATATTAAACAAACTTTTATTATGAAAATCTTTAGGGGACATTTCGTATAGTAACATGGCGTGGAATTCAAGTTGCTGTTAAGAAGTTTAATGAAGATATGATCACTGATGAGGATAAATTGTAGGTTTGTCCTGCATATCTATATTTTATGATGCCTTACATATTGATATCTATTTTCCTTTGTAATAATCACTGTTCATTTAAATTTAAAAGCTTTAAAATCTTATTTAGCCTCTCCCTGTGTTCTGTAGAAGAGCATTTAGGGATGAGCTGGAATTGCTTCAGCAAATACGGCACCCAAATGTAGTCCAATTTCTGGGAGCTGTTACCCAGAGCAGTCCGATGATGATTGTTACAGAATATTTGCCAAAGGTTGTATTTGTCACTGTTGAGTATAATTTTCTTGATACCTGAGAGAATACGATGCCTTTCTCTTATGCTGCTTGATTAATCTTGAAACAACCTTATAATATTCCTGTGTAACTTTCTGAATATGATGATATGGCTAAGATGGAAAAAATACCATGTCAAACTTTTTATTAGGTTATAGCCAAGTAGATAATCATATATGTCTGAACTTTGTTCCATGGAGGGTTTTATTTTTATTAATTTGATCAGGATAGATATGTTTATGTGTGTGTTGAGTGAGTAACGTGAAAATTAAAACAACTGCTGTAGTTATTTCTGCTAGAGGATATTCATCCAATCCTTTTTTTTTGCTGAGTGGTGGATTCTCCATTTTCTTTTCTAAGTACGCATAATGCTCTATATAAGATGTCTTGGAGGGGGGAGGGGGGAGGGGGTTGGGGAGAATGAGAGAGAGGAGGAGGGGGTTGGGGGTAGATGAAAAGAAAACAAGTGCTATGGTTATTTTGGCAGAGTGGATTCATTCCATTCTCTTCTATAAGTATGCATAATATCTATATGAGATGGTTCTTTGGTAATGTGGGTTGAAGTTATACCTCAAGGATTACCACTTCCATTAGAAAAAAGTTAAAAAGTTATACCTTAAGTTCACTACAACTTAATGAATTATTATTTTTTGTTTGATGTAGGGTGATCTTTGTGACTTCTTAAAGAGCAAAAAATCTCTTTCCACATCATTGGCTGTTCGGCATGCACTTGATATTGCTAGGTCAGTTAATGTTTTAACATTGATGGCCTCTTTATTTGTTAAGAGATCTCTTGTAACAATTTTAGTTTAGAGTTTTGATTATTGAAGTTTCTCAATCTTTGCATCAGTATTGCATCTTCCACAGCTTTATGTAGTGTCTTTCCAATTTAATTTGTATTTGTCAATTCTTTTTCTATTTTATCAAACAACCTGGACATATATTGATATTTTAGCTCCTGTTTGAGGGGCAGTGTAGACTTTTAAAGTTAATAGCTGTGTAAATTTGAGGGTAAGACTGTGTACAATAGACCAATGTGGTCCGACCCTTCCGCATTGGCGGGAGCTTCGTGCGTCAGGCTACCCTTTAGTTGTGTAAATTTGGTCCCAAATGAGGTTTTTGGTCATCGAGTATTATGCCAAATCTTATGTATCTAGATGTAATATTTCTCTTGTAATCAATGCAATATATTCTTATTCCTCTAACTGTTGAACTAGTTATTTTATCTTGAATTTCAAATCTCAAGTCAGTTCAAATAATCTAGTATAGTCCTTTTTCTCAAGATTTTTTTGATGAGCAACGCTTGCAGAACCAACCATATAAGTTCACTTGGAAGTTAGTGAAGTTCTAATATGTATGTATATATGGTTTGTCTTTAATTAACTGAAAATTTCTTGTCATAAAACCGAGTGATAATCCCTTGCACGAACATGACAGAGGATTGAATTACTTGCATGAACACAAACCAGAACCCATCATTCACCGTGATCTTGAGCCTTCGTAAGTGATTTCTCTATCTTGTTTCATATTCATTTATCACTGTAATATAATCTGAGGCATTTCAAAGAATTGATGATTGCCTTCTTATTATGATGTACAGGAATATCTTGATTGATGATACTGGGCATCTAAAAGTTGCAGATTTTGGTGTTAGCAAATTGTTAAGAGTGGCAACAACAGTACATGACTCTACGCCATTGACATGCCTAGACACTGCTTGTAAGTGCAAAATCAGTAATCTGTTGTATCCTGCTTCTCATATCTATTTATCTTTGTTACTTCTATGTGAATATGTACTTTACCATTAGATCTGATGTAATAATTGACTATAGTCAACAACCAGCTTAATATATCTTTTCTTCTTTTCCTTGCTTTTAGCCTGTTTTTCTGGCTTGTCTATTTGCTGCTCTGGCCCAAATTCAATATTGAACTACCTATTGCTGCCCAATAAACTATTCATTTTTATTTTCCTATTCTACTTAGGTGGCTGGTTTGTTGTTATTCAACAGAATCATGCTTTGTTACTCTCAGCTTAGGCCTGAATATTTGATATTTAATATAATACTGGTCTGATGTGATGGAACTGGTTTAAAACCAGTCTTAAGAATCCTGGCTAAATCCAGAAGAATTACTATATGTCCAAATGATATTAGCAACTTAACATCTGAATCTATCCATGATGCAACTATGATGCCTTTAAATCTTAATGTAAATGGACTGAATGCTGTTGCAATAGTAACTGAGAATAGGTCAGTTTGACCGTCTAATATGGGCTCAGCACTAATGGATAAACTGCAACAGATCTTTTTGAAACTCAATCGTCTTACGTGAAATCATCAACCAGCACTCAATTAATACTTTTATTACTGGATGCCTGTTACTTGTACCATCATTATGTCACCTCCAATTATGTTCAAATTCAACCATGATCTCACTAAGATGTATTCTATTGCTGTTTATCCTCTTGCATTTGCCTCTACACTATCCAGTCTCATAACCTCTCATATTGCTTAAATTCACCAATTGTTTGTTCATCGTTTCTCAACTGTTCAAATCCTAAATATGTTATTACGTAGGGCAAACCTCCCTGCCATTTTATTTATTTATGGAATTTGCCTGCCAACCTGCACACACTGATCTCCCCAACAGGAATTTGAAGCTCTCCCACTTTCTACATGCACTCAAGCAATGCAACCTAATTGGTGTTCCTGAACCATTTGCAGAGAACAACTCCTTGTCCCCTGGTGAACATGAATGCCTCAAGACCTTGAAATTGTTGATGATAGTATCTATAGAAGTGTTCAATTCATTCTTTTTTTTTTGTCACTTGCACTAGCCCCCAGGGCCAATTACTGTCACAACTAAGTCGTTTTCCTCAACAGTGTCTAATTCATTATATACGATCACAATTGATGAGTGACCTCATTTGCCAACATTTTATCTTGATTTTGGGTCCTCCTGCCTCCCTAATGAGAATTTAGATTGATATTAACTGTGATCTGTTATACTGGTGTACATTTATCCCACCATAAAATCTTGACCCTGCATTCAAATCCTGGATTCCATCCTGAATCTTCAACTAATTGATCTCATCCTGAGACGGATTTTTTCCTATGAGTTTATAAAAAAAGGACAATATTCCTTTGATTCTTTTCCCATTTTCAAATGCTTTCTAGTTTCTACTAGGGTATTTACAATGTAGACAATGTCAATTTCACCTACTTTCAACCTTTAAACTGAACGTGATAACCAATCAACTTTTGTGCTAGTTTTTTGCCATTGTCTTGAAAGCCATACATTTCATCATCTTAGGCCCTGCCAATATCTGTCTGCTTTGAAAGTTGCTGAATTACTGAATACAACGCCATCATGTCCATTCATTCACCATACTGTTTTTTTTTTTGAAATTCCTTTACCATACTCAAGCTCAATTTTAGAAAGGCCTTTGACACGATTGGAACCCATTACCATTCTTGCTTACATTGGTTACACCCTCTTTTGAATAACTGGATCCAGCATCTCCTATCCACTGGCAAATCAATTGTCCTACTCCACAGCCCAAGCCACTGGTCTTCCAACAAGAGTTGCATTACTAGTTACTACTCTACATATTGTCTCTATACTCATGCAGATGGATGTCCTAGGTTCCTAGACCATATCCTTCATAACTGCCAACATATCAGGGTTGATTTGCGGAGTTATCCTGAACAACTCCATGCTATTTAATACACCACAATGAAATATTCTTCTGTTAAGATTATGTCGATTAGTGGATCACATTGCTTACCTAACAGTTGTGTTTTTCTTAGTCATCTCCAATTTTCCTATAAGATTCTCTGTATAAATATCTCTTTTGACACAAATAAATGCAGGATACTACAACAACAACCACCAAGTCTTATCCCACTAGGTGGGGTCGGTTATATGGATTCTTTTATGCCATTGAGCTCTATCGCCTATTATATTATTGGTATTTAAATAAATTTTGTCTTGTTTTATTGTTGCTAACCAAGTCTTTTTTTTTTTTTGCCTTCCTTTCTCTCGTTTGATGTGTGTATTTGTCATAGTTTCACATTGCCTAATTGGGGCATTTATTGGTTGTCTAAGTACATGTTCGTGCTATCGTAAATGTGTCTCTCGAAGTTTTTCTTCAATAGATATAACTCCTTTCTTTCTAATACTCTCATTTTTTATTTTGTCCATCCTCGTATGTATACACATCCACTTTAACGTCCTCATCTTTGCAACTTTCATCTCATGTGTCCGAGTCATAGCCCAACATTCCTTTAAATTATAGAGGTACTTTACGATCACATAAAACACCCGACGCTAACCTCCATTTCAATCATCCTACTAATATTCTATGTAAGACATCTCTCTCAATCCCTCCATCATTTTGCAAAAATGATCCTAAATAACAATTCGTCGTCTCCTATCTTAACAATTATCTCATTACGTCTAATATTGCTAAACTTAAATTCTATATATTTTGTCTTTACTCTACTAAGCCTAAAACCTTTCACTTCTAGCGTTTCTCGGCAAGATTTAAATTTAACATTTATTCCTTCACGTGTCTCATCTATCAAAACAATATTATCTGCAAATAACATGCATCATGATACTGTATCTTGAATGTGTCCATGATTAGTGTAAAAAAATAGGGACTTAGAGCTGATCCTGGATGTAACACTATCCTTATTGGAAATGCTTCAGTTAATCCGCTTGAAGTCTTTACTCTTCACTCTGGTTGTTACATCCTCATACATATCCTCAATTAGTTCAATACATGCTACGCTAACACACCTCTTTTATATAATTTCTTTTGGGACCCTATTATAAGCTTTTTCTAAATCATTGAATATCATGTGTAGATCTTACTTTTGCTTCCGACATATTTCAATTAGTTGTCTAGAAGATGTATAACTTCTATTGTCGACCTTTCAGACATGAACCTAAATTGATTTTTGGTCTCCGTTGTCTCCTTAATCTTTTTTCTATAAGTTTCATGGTATAACTTATTAGTTTAATACCCTTATACTTTGATGTGCGTAGTTTGTATAAGATTTTTGATACTATTTGACGCACCTTTGATCTACTTTGCATGCACATAACATTATATCTTTATGCTTTGTTTTGGTAGTTTCCTGTTTTGGAATACTACTCTTGTGTATTTTTTTGTGATAGGGCACGAAAAGGAGCAAAAACGAAGATCTGTATCTAGACACGGGTGCTCGTGCCACCGGGCACGGTCCTGCTCAAGCCGCATTTAAAGCTCAGCGTCCGACACGGGCACCGTGTTGCCAGGCATGATCCGTGTCGGGCGATATCCCAAACTAGATGGCCCAGGTCATGTTTTAAGCATCAGAAAATGGGCAGTACCTAACATGGGTGCCCGTGCCGCTCGGCATGACCCGTGTCGGGCGATCGCCCCATGGCTTATATAAGCTGATCTTGCCTTGTGGATTGGGGATCTGGACCTGGGGCCATCCAAGGGCTCCAAAGAAGCTTTAGGAGACGATCTCCAATGGATCTAATGCCATCTACACTTCAAGGAAGGATCAAGAGTAGCTAGGAGGAAGATTCATTTATCGGGCCTAAGCATTCTCTCATTTACTCTTATTTTCTCTAACTTGTATTCGAACTCATGAGATTTGAACATGATCTATGATTGTAAACCCCTCTCTACGGGTAAACTTTGGATTATAGGATTATGGATTAACTCTTTGTAACGTAAACACTACTTTGATCGATCTATGTTTGTTTGATTTCTTCTATTTCGATGATGTGTTGAATTGTGGTTTGGATCTACGGTGTAAACACAATTTGGATGCTAAAAGCACGAGATTGGTATCCTATGAGGATTCGAGGATGGACCGAAAGGGGAACCCGATCCTCCGACCCATAAAAAACTGAGACATGGGGAGTTGGCTACGAAAGTAGATCGACGTGCTGCGAGAAACCCTAGGTTGTCATAGAGTCTAATGGATCAACCCTAATTCATCATCACATGGTAGGAAATTGGTCAATTGGGGATCTTGTGACAGGGTCTCCATAGAAAGCGATCTCTAATTCCGATCGTTCCTAAGGTAGGTGTTAATTGGGGCTGGTATGTCGTTGCAGTAAACATAGGATAGTCTACCTACACAATCACCATTGAGAAATAAGAAATTCAAACTAGGATCAAGTGTTTACTAATAATGTGGTGAAGCTAAAATCCTAGAATTACTTTATTGATTGTCTTCTCTAGCTTTCTTCTACGAGCATACTCTCTCTTGCATTCTCTTCTCTTCATCACTAATTACCTAATTCTCTCTCTTGATGAAAATATATCTTGTACTGTTGTTTTATTTCTCCATCATTTACTAGTACCCTATTGCATTCCTCTTTAATACATCTTATTTGACTAAGATTTTTGTTTTCCTCTCTCTCACGTTCAAAAGTTTCATTTTTTGCTCCATTCATGATTTTCTTAGTTTTTTCTTAGCTATTGTATTTTTTTTTTTTTTTTAAGTTTTCCTCATTCTTACCAATATATAATTCCTTATAGGTTATTCATTTTTTCCTTTACTTTTTCCTTCTCCTGTACTTTCTCATTCTACCATCAAGATTCCTTACTTAGTGGTGCATGTCCCTTTGACTCACCGAGTTACTTAGTGGTGCATGTCCGTTTGACTCACCGAGTACACTCTTGGCTACTATTTTTAACTTTGATACTATCTTATCCCATGTCGTATTAGAGTCGCCGTATATTTCGCCTAATGCTTATACTCTTACCTCTCCTTAAATATGTTTTGCTTCCCATCTTTAACTTCCAACACTTAATATCGTGTATATTTTCTTTCTATTGATACTATGATTAAGGCATATATCCAACACTACAAACCTATGTTGGGTAGTTAAACTTTCTCAGTTAATATGCGATTTATTATTCCCACTTTTAAATGTGACCAAGTGTTTTTTTTCTTAAAAAATGTTCTAGCTAGTAAGGTCATATGCTATCGCAAAATCCAATATAGTTTTTTCTTCATTTCTTGTTCCAAACCCATAACCTCCACCAATCCTCTCATATTCCTCATTTTTCACTGTGACATGTCCATTTAGATCGCCTCCTATTACAATCATTTCATTTGGCGGAATATCTTGTAATATCTCATCTAAGTTGTCCTAAAATCTTAGTTTGGTTTATTCAAGTAACCCTACTTAAGGTGTATATATATGATAATTACATTCAGCCACTACTATCTTTAGAGCTATAATTCTATCCCCTTTCTAACTACTTTAACAACTTTATTTTTTAACGAACTATCTATAAAAATATCTACATTTCTTGTTTTACTCTTTCAGTTTACCATAACTTAAAACCCGAGTTCTCTATCATTTTTGCCCTTTTGCCTACCCATTTTGGCTCTTGTACACAGAAAATACTAATTCTTCTCCTAATCATTATATCTACTACCTCTTTGCCATGTTCCAAATCTTGGACTATTAGTCTTCTTATAATGTTTATTCTTATCCCACAATGATGTGAGAGTTTTTGCCCATTTAATACTATATTCATGGAGTTCTCTTACCTATTTAACACTACACCCAAGTTTTGATGGAGATGTAGCGGCCCTTGCCGATATATTAGAGTCAGACCCTGTAACGCGAACTCTTGCACATTTAGCACTACACTCGAGTTCTGGAGATGTAGCAGTCCTTGTCGAGGAATTACAGTCGAATCCTGCAATGCATTCCTTTCAGGGAACAACCTAACATTAGCACATAGTTTAATGAATCACATTTTTCATAGTCTAACGCAACCCTCCTTCTTTATCCGAGCTTGGGACCGGCCATGGCTGGGTCATCATGGGCAGAGTTCCCATCACCTACATGGGCGGAGTTCAAATAAATGCATGATGCAAAAAGAAAATTTCCCACCACCTACATGGGGCTGTCACTATGCCCCATCACCCCATTCCTGTGGCAACTGATTTGCATAATGATGCTTGGGTTATCCCTTGCAAACATTATGTGCAGAACAACTTTCACATTTAAAGGACTACTCCTTAGTGGTGTCCTGAAAGTTATCCCTGACCTACATTGTTCTGCTGATAACCTTGCATGCCCTATGGCATTGTCACAAGTAGGTTGCCAGAAGCTCAGGTGTGGCTCTTGGGGTTCTTGATCTTCCTATCATAACTTGGTGTAGTTTGACCAGTGATGTTTATTGGCATGGCTCAAGACTGACATTGGGCTCCATTCCTGATGATACCAGAAACTAGCACCAATTCCAAAACTATAACATTTAATGTCTATCCTCTGCATTTCTTGACCTATAAATGAAGCAAACACCATGACATGGATTTTACCCCAGGTGATAAGCTCTTCACCAAGTCAACTTAGTGTTCTTGATACAATCTTCTTCAAGCATGTGTCCAACATAAATACATAGTCAACATAAATACACAGTCAAGCTTATGGATGGTTTGTGCTAAAAGAGCAAGTGTTCCACAAAGTCTTCTTATGAAGAAGGAACATTGCATGCCCCTAATTGTGTATATTGTCTATCTTCACATAGAACTTCAGAATACCTTCTCTTTTCTTTTTAATACTGCTGGGTGAGAACCAACACCTGCTTGTCTTGATTGACCAAGCATTCTTAGTGAAATGTGCCGAAAGATGAATGCAGATGGCAAAACAGTTTTATCATATCACATGGGCGATTTTGACATTTTGAATGAATAGAAACCACATTTCAGACAAAAGGCTTCTGCTGAGGCTGTAGAAAAACTCCCTAAACAGTCCGAACCCTGTCATTATAAGTTTGTTTGAACTTAATTATACCATTTGACAGCATACTGTATCCATATTCACTGCTGTAATGCTAATTCTGGTGGTAGCCTTCCCTCAATTTCCCACAAAACAATATCGGTATATCATGAAGTTTGAAGTGTCCGAGCTGCCAGGCTTTTATTTAACTCTCAATTAGAGGAAAAAACACTTCAGAATTTACTGTAATAACATAAAAAGGAAACATTATTAATCTCTGAGTTTATTTTCTAAAGGAGCTTAACTCCCTTTTCAGTTTCATGCAGAAAGCATTTATATATGAAATTGTTTTACGATGTGCATTATTCGCTACCATTATAGTTGCAATTTGAGTATACCTGTTGAAGAATGATGCTTCCTTAGTTTCAGTATTAGGATAAATGATGGTTGCTAATCCTTCAACGCTTTCTTCATGTGTAGATCGGTATATGGCTCCAGAAGTCTTTCTCAATCAACAATATGACACAAAAGTGGATGTCTTTTCATTTTCGTTGATTCTGCAGGAGGTACTACGATTTCACTATCATTCATATAATTGTCTACTTGTTTGACATAGATCCTAATTTTAAAAGGAATGCCTTACTTAGAAGTGTCTTTTTGACCATCTCATACTTGGAAGTTCAATATGCTCGATAATGATCAAATAATTCCATGTTTCTGACTGTACTTCTTGAGTAGCATATTGAGTTTTGCCAATTCTGGTATGTAATGTAATTGTTACGAGTAGATGCTATAGTGAACCATGTTATCTTATCATGTTTAATGTGGAATGTTGCTTTTGTTCACGCCACTGGTGTCCTAATATGTACAGTTATTTTCCAATTCCACACACATTCTTGCAACTAAATTATAAACTTACAAAATGGTCGAAAGTTGAAGCTAGCATGCTCCTAGTGTTCACTGTAGACACAATTGCATCATTTTTGTGAAAGATAAGGAGGCTAATGGTATTTTGTGTTTCCAAGAGAGTTGAGAGTAAATGGGCAAGGGAAAATGTAGTGGGGTTTGTAGGAAGTAAGGAGTGGCGGTACACAGTCATCCTATAAAACAGTATAAACAAGTATGAATACTTGCCAATCCTGTCTCTTCTTTAATCTATAGAAATCTTCAAAATCCATTACTTTACATCCATCATAACTCGAGTAACCAGTGGAAGTGTGTAGCATTTGGATATGAGGGGAAAAAATTTATCTGGAAATACAATTTCTTCTAGCATTGCTAAGTTCAACACCAGGTTTGTGCTAGATCATTCTTCATTTTCATCTTGCATCTGCTAGTTATGAGTCTACCACTCTGCATGCATGTTTTTAGCTGAAAGCCATCCATGAACAAATGTGAGAAATTTTTCTCATTACCTAGGCTTAAAGAGCAAGTAGCAGAGGATTCTGACTGTATCACGACTTGCTACAAAGAATAGAAATTAATGCTGCACCATTTGAACCCATTTGCTTCTGCTCTTACTGGCTAACTTCTTTTATGCACAAAATTCAAACAAGGAAGAATTGTTTGAGTTGAAGAGCTAGCGTGGGTTGAATAAGACATTTTTTTCTTGATTGTTTTTTTTTGTTCATGAGAAGCCAAGATATGTGATCAACCCTTAATTTAGTTATTACTTTATGGTAGCTTGGTAGGCGTGTCTATTCGGGTGGATTGGGTGGATTTGGATCGGGTTGAAGATCGTTATCAAAAAAAAAAAAAAATCCCAACCCGAACCCAACCCAAACCCGAACTCAACCTGAAAACTCTAAATCCGAACCTGGATAACCCAAATAACCTGCCCACCAAATTTTTTTTTTAATATTTCTTATAAATTTTTATTTTTATCTCAATATTCTATCATTTTTATACTATATTATGTTATTTATGTACTTAAAACATCTTAATTTTCAAAATAAAATTTGATTTAACCCCAAAAAACCCCTAAGTCCTAAATTTAGGTCAACCGGGGTCAACACGAACCCGACTTGAAACTAAACCAACCCAAAAACCTCCAACCCGACCCCGACCCAAATCCGAAAACCCCCAACCCGAACCTGATTTTTTTTATGGTCGACTCGGGTCGGGTTGGCGATCGGGTTCATTTTTTGACACCCCTACTTAATGGAGAGGATGAATTCTGGGTTCTTAGTCAAGATTTATGCTGATTTAGCAGTGGATAGTGTAGGCACGGTTAGTATTATCAAACACACAATTCTGTTAGAATGTGGGAAGTTATTTTTATTCTAGGGACTTTCTTGGTGGGCAGACAGCGAATAGGAAAAGAGTAATTGCAGGTGGAGGAAGTGAGCTGATGGTGAACGATAAAATAATTACTCGGCTGGAAACACATGATTTTCATTTCTGTATGGCGAGCGAGTCAGTGAGCTAAAAATTTGCAGCTTGGTTTTATTTTATGCATTATGTTGGACAAAAATTGGAGGACCTTAAATTATAGCAAATATCCAGTAACTAGATTGGTTCAGATTAATTAAATAACAATTTGAGCTGAGCCGAGTTAAAGTTGCATTAACTTTCTTATAGCAATGGGAACTCTACTCTGGAGATTGTTTATCAGATATCTCATCCATGTTGCCAGTGGTTGAACCAACAATTGTGAACCTGTTGGGAAAATTGTTACCATACAAAGTGATAATTATCCAGTAACTTTATTTCGAAAGCCCTTGTCCATGGAAACAACACTCAAATCTTCGGCCTCCTAGTATGTGGAGTTATACAATTTCAGGAAGAGATTGAATTAAGTTCCACAATTATAATGATCCTTCAGTTATTTGTGAAGAAACCACAAATAGCCAAACTGGATCGAATGCCAAGAGGGTAGTAGGAGCTTGATTGATTTCTCTACTCAGTTAAAATATCCACTGTTTTCTTTCCTTCTGCTCTTTAGGACTGGATAACACAGATAGTTTTGACTATCTTTTGCAGTTTGTATGTCTTTGCAATCTTGATTATTCTCTCTGTATTCGTGGTGTCTGGACTTTCTCTTTCCACTTTAACGATCCTAATTGATTTCTTTTTCCACATATTTTTTTCTATCTTATAGCAGATGACAATAGATGTGCTATATCAAGTTATTTTTAACATCAGAAGTCTCCATTTTTTATTTTTTTTTTACTATGTTCATGCCCTGAATTTATCATAACTTGGTTTCATCTATTAAAACAATGTTGTCCGGGAAATATAATTGTCTTGTAATTAATTACATTACCTTCTTGGCTTGGAACATGTCTTGATCAACATTAAGTATATCTGAAATTTCTTGATATCAAATTTGAAGTTTAACTTAACAAGAAGGCACTAGCATGATTGCCACTTTATTGATTTTCTCTAGATGATTGAAGGTGACCTGCCTTTTTCTTATAAACAAGACACTGAGGTTCTTGAAGCATATGCATCCAAAGAGAGGCCTCCTTTTAGAGCTTCAAAAAAGCGATATGCACATGGTTTAAAAGAGTAAGCATTTCTCCTTCTTGTAGTCCTTTTGTCCATGTACTTTTCAATACTGAACAGAGTTCAAAATATAATTCAGTAGTTGGTACTTGGTAGTGATGCCATGAACAGTTTGATATAATTTGTGCTCATTGGGTAGGTAGGACTATGTACTTGCTTTTTGGATGCGGGTTGTCCTCTCTTTTGTACCATTTTTCTACATATTTGCATTCTTGAAGTATCAAATTGTGTATAACACAGTTCACATTGATTTGTAGGTTGATTGAGCAATGCTGGAGTCATGACCCTAAAGAGAGACCAGCTTTTAGTGAAATAATTGATAGGCTGTGCCACATACATAGCAACATTGGTCACAAACACTCAAAGGTATGCCTTAAGAGTTACATCATGCATTTTTGAGGAATAAACTTCCAAATTAGCCTAACTTGGCCATTAACTCACGTTATTCTACACTTAGAATGCTCTTGAAATGGTGAATTGATAGGTACTCTTCCCTAACATATATTGAATTATGCAATGCATGAGTTTCATGCAAATATTCAAACATTGGTCTGATGCCGGCACATACATTAACATCTATCAATAAAAACAATGGTAGACTTATCCAGTAAGTTTCCATTTGTGATACGGATGTAGGGACACAACTAAATTATAACTATGATCAACTAAGGTTGTGATGCATTGCTTCGCTAGGCTGGCTTGAATTGGAGTTAGGGAAGCCGATATTAAAACTAGAAACCTTTATATCAATTACCTAAAACCCAAAACATGGACCCACACTCTATACCTCACCCTTTCCAGTCTTGCAATGCTGGAATTATGGATCTGTTCCAACTGCCCCTGTTTCTTGTTATCCGCACTTCTTGCTTCACCTCTAACTATACCTGGTACACTCATCCTTAGATCCACAATTGCCTTGGACCCATGATCACCTTGGACCCTTGAAAGATCTCTCCTTAACCTCAAAATGAATTTCCTATTATTTAATTGAATTTTTCATGATAACTATTGGGCTGATTGCTTGGGTGGAAGATGGGCAGAGGAGGAAAAGTGAAAAAAAAGATGTACATAGATAATGAATCTTTATCTGAAATTTTATGGGTCTTTCTCTTCTCTCTTTCATATCTTCCAAGTATTTAGATCCTATTTCAAGGATTTTTATATCTACTCTCCATTCCTCGTCATGACAAGAATTTATAGAGAACATGAACTCTCATTGCTCTCCTCATTTTCTTCTTGAAGCTCTGTTCTTGGTTCTCTTGGATATGAAGATACTATTCATGTACTTCTTCCTTGTGTGAGAGTTGTTTATGGAGCCTTGTATGAGAAGGGTGAATCAAATTCTCAGGACAACTGTGGGCTTGCCTCTACCGAGCTATTTTTTCATCTTCTCTTCTTATTTATAATTGTCCAAATTTCACTTGGTAAAATGTCATTGCATGTTGATTTTACTTTCACATTGTAAATAATCTAATCGCTAGAAGATTATTTCCCAGACTTCTGTTGAACAATTTTCTGTTTTCAACTAATTTCTCATTTATTAGAGAACTAAATCCTAGCAGCCCATCAAGTTGTGTCATCTGTAACTCATTATTCTGTTCCACTGTATCTTTTTTCACCAGGCGGGAATTTTTAGTTGTTGCCAGAATTTGAACCTCTGGAAGAAGGATAGCTCTAATTCTAGCGGCTACTCATCTCATTCATCTGATTCAAGTTTCTGAATTGAAGAACAAACTCTTGTTTGATTCAACACGAGGCAACTACATATTGAAGAAATCTACAACCTCTCCAGGCAAATATTGGCCTAACAACATGGATACCTCCTGTTCAGATAGCCCTGCT
>JBAMIE010035851.1:0-18767 GCA_037177295.1 Kaempferia parviflora
CCCCCACAAGTGTTGTCGCCTTGTCGGAGTCATTGCAGATGCCTCTGGCGCCGCCAGAAGCGCCAAGATGCCTCTGGTGCCGCCAAAGTGTCCCGCGACTTGTTCCAATTGAAAAATGAAAATTAAGATTTAATTAATTCAAACAATTCCCAACCAAGTGTGATATTTTAAAAAGGCTTTTATAAATCCTAATTAAATTATCCCAATTAAATATATATATATATATATATATTTAAAATTTTAAAAAAATATTAATTGATATTGAATTTTATTTATTGTTTTAAATTTTATAAAAAAATTATTATTTTGTATTTTTTTACTTTATATTTTTAATGAAAACTATATTTAATTATTTTTTTTCTAACAATATTAAATTATTCAACAATGAAAAATAGATATAAAATCAATATACAATTTTTTTTAATTATATAAATAAACATATTTATCTAATAATTACTATATATAAATAAAAAAAAATACCGAAACTGTATCGACATGATACGATACCGAAACCGTATCGTTCCGGTCTGAGACCGAAACCTCGGCACGGGTCGAGATTTAAAACCTTGATAACAATGTTTGCATTCAACCTAAGCAATCCATATAAATAATCTTTATTTGACTAAATCAATTTAATCAAATTAATATTAACGTGAACATAACTACCGAAGGATGATTGCTGCTAGGACTGTATATACAATGAAGTCTCTCAGTGCATTGGCTCTGCAGCCGTTTTTAGATGATGGATACTGATCAATAAAATATATTAGTTATGTAAGTAAAGGTATGTTATATTGACAAAAGATATCCTGGGTTAAAGGCAATCAAACACAGAGGGTAATGAGTGGACAGTTTACAAGATTTAGGGGCTTCCTTGTACCTATTGAGTCCAGTATTAGGGTTTAATAATCTATGAATAATTTAATTATGACTATTTGTTCATTCCAAATAGCTTATATCCATGTCAGTCTGATATAAATTGTTAATAATGCACGAACTTTATATCAGCATTTTATTGTCGAGAACTTTAATCATTCTTCTGCAGCTTCCAAGGAATTGGTTGCATTTGCATTTCCTGCGTGCAATAGGCATTGCAATGTCCATGAGAGCTGGTGTCGCTGCAGATGCTGCAGCTGCTTTGCTTTTTCGCATACTTTCACAACCTACATTGCTTTTCCCCCCTTCAAGCCATGCTGAAGGAGTTGAAGTCCAGCATGAACCCCTGGGTGGATATATACCATCATACAAGAAACAGGTAGTTATTATTGTTTGTGTTGTTTCATTTATTGGTAGACATGATTTCGCTAAATAATCACATCCAAATTCTTAGTGTTTAGCCATCCGCTTGTGCTAACATTTAGGCAATTTCATTTGTTTATGTTCTACGAGTTTATACAAGTTCAAATGATTTTTTTTTCATTAACTTCTGTTGTTGCTAATGACTTCCCAACCAGCTTGAAGTCCCCACTTCAGAAGCTTCTATTGAAGCAACGGCTCAAGGAATTGCAACAATGTTGTGCGCCCATGGTCCTGATGTTGAATGGAGAATCTGTACTATTTGGGAAGCTGCTTATGGTTTGCTTCCTCTGAGTTCCTCAGCTGTTGACTTGCCTGAAATAGTAGTTGCAACTCCATTGCAGCCACCTCCTTTATCTTGGAATTTGTATTTACCTCTGTTGAAGGTTTTGGAATATCTTCCTCAAGGAAGCCCCTCTGAAGCATGCCTCATAAGAATATTTGTTGCTACTGTTGAAGCTATACTCAAAAGAACATTTCCTCCTGAAAATTCTGCTGAACAATCAAGTAAATCAAGAACTCATGGAAGCATGTGGTCTACCACTAAGAATCTTGCAATAGCAGAGCTTCATACCATGATTCATTCATTATTTCTGGAATCTTGTGCTTCAATGGACCTTGCATCACGATTGTTATTTGTCATGCTAACAGTTTCTGTCAGCCATGAAGCTTTGCCAAATGGTGGAAGTAAAAGGCCAACAGAATGTGGTAGTTATTCTTCTGATGAGGTTAGTGGGGATCTGCTTGTAAATAGAAAACCAGGTGCTGGAAATAAAAGTCGGAAAAAGCAAGGACCAGTAGCAACGTTTGATTCTTATGTCCTTGCAGCTGTCTGCGCACTGGCTTGTGAACTTCAGTTGTTCCCCATGATTACTAAAAATGGTCTTCATACAGATTCTAAGGGCTCTGCAAAAAGTACCAAAGCTGCAAAAACTAATAGAGTTGCTCATGAGTTGCATAATAGCATTAGGTCTGCTGTCTGTCACACTCGTCGAATTCTTGGAATTCTAGAAGCCTTGTTCTCATTGAAGCCATCTTCTGTTGGAACCTCATGGAGTTGTAGTTCAAATGAGATTGTGGCTGCTGCTATGGTTGCTGCTCATGTTTCTGAGTTATTTGGAAGATCAAAAGCTTGCATGAATGCTCTTTCTGTTATGATGCGCTGCAAGTGGGATGTAGAAATCTCTACTAGGGCTTCTTCACTTTATAACTTAATTGATATACACGGCAAAGTTGTTGCCTCCATAGTTCACAAGGCTGAACCTCTGGAAGCACATTTGGTACATGCACAGGTGCAAAAGGATGGTCCAACATGCCCAAGTGGTAGCCTATCAGTTTTTGCAAGCAGTAGCATCTTTGAATCTGATGATATCCCGTGCTCTGAATCTACCTATAGTTCTTCAAAAATTTCTTTGAAGAGTGATAAAAGAAATTTATCTACTGACACGGTTACGAAGACATCAACTAAAAGTATTTCAAGTTTCTCAGTGGAGGCTTCAGATTTGGCAAACTTTTTAATGACAGATCGCTACATTGGTTATAGTTATGGTGCACAAGCTCCTCTCAGATCTGTTCTTGCGGAGAAACAGGAATTGTGTTTCTCTGTTGTTTCATTGTTGTGGCATAAACTGATTGCTGCACCTGAAACAAAAATGAGCGCAGAAAGTACATCTGCTCACCAGGGTTGGAGGCAGGTACACATTGAAGCTTTTATATTATGGCATTGATATTTTAAATACTATCCTCTTTTGCATGATAATTTGTGTCAATTGTTCTGAGAGATACCTGTACGCCTCATCCATCTATTCAGCATCATTGATTATGCTGAGCTAACAGATTGCCAAACACATTGCTATATACATTATCCTAAAAAGATTGCTAGTAAAGTTATAAAGGTAGACAGATTTTGAAGATCACTAATCTATTTCAGAGTTTATACAGTTCAGACAAACTGAGTATACTACTATATTATATCCTACCTTTCCCTGAATAATTTCACTAGTGACAAGATCCTCCAACAAAACTTATTGTTGTCAAAATCATTTATCTAGACTGACAAATTGTGCTTTAATGGATCACATAAAACTGAAAAAAAAAAAAAATCATTGTCAATCCATGCTAGCTAAGGAAAAAACATGGTGCAGAATCATGATATATTTATATGGAATAAGTATTTGCCATTTCTCTCTTTTCCAGTGATTATTAATCTCATAAGACATGCCAATTGTCTATTAGTCCCTTGACCGGCTTCTTAAAGTATTGAATGGTAGAGAAGGCATGATATGATTGACACTATAACAGTGTATGAAAAAAAAATACTGAGGAAAATTACCTAAAAGCCTCATCTCATAATTAAATTTCTTATATTTATTATTTCTTGCAACTCTGATGTTTTTCGTATTTGGATGTCTCATTTGGAAATAAAAGATTTAGAATCAAAATTCTACTCAATTATTACTTCGCAACACTACATTCATCCTTCCAACAAAGTAAGTCTTTTGTTTGCTTCAAAGATCCTAATACCAACCCAATAAAGTACAAGATCAAAAGAAAGTAATTTAGTTGATTGAGTGCCTTGATTTTTTTTTCTAAGTTACTTCATAAATAAAATCTATAGTTTTCAAATGAAGAGTTAAAAATTATGTTACATTCCTCTTCACATTGTTGTATATGTACTGGATCTGTGGCCTTGTGCAAGAATGTTTATATTTTTACCATTTTTCTGGAGGGCTATTTATGCTGTCTGTTGATAATAAGGCCACAAAATTGAATGAATGATATAAACATAAACATGGATTAATTTATCTTATGCAATGTGATGTTTGGCTCTTCAGATGCATTATGCTGTCAACTGTTCTAATTGCTTATCATTTTTTATTAGGTCAGAGTCAGATGTTCAGACTAACTATTCTTGTCCATATGTTAGGTCGTAGATGCAATTTGCAATGTAGTTTCAGCATCGCCAACAAAAGCATCAACTGCTATTGTTCTACAGGTCCAGATTTTGTTATTTTTTCACATATATATACATTGTTACATTTTATAGTTCATTGCACTCTCAGTGCTCCCAAGTTTTTTCAGTCACTTTTTGGGAACAATGTGTTTGGACAGGCGGAGAAGGATTTGCAGTCCTGGATTGCAAGGGATGATGAGCAAGGACAGAAAATGTGGAGAATAAACCATAGAATTGTGAAGCTGATAGTGGAACTCATGAGAAACCATGACACTCCAGAGGCATTAATAATTCTGGCAAGTGCTTCAGATCTCTTACTCCGTGCTACAGATGGAATGCTGGTCGATGGCGAGGCTTGCACCCTGCCTCAATTGGAGGTAATTTCTGAAAGAACCTCAGGAGTTTGATAGTTATCTTAGTCCTACTTATTAATGCATGACTTGAATGCTTGGCTTTCTTTGATGATATGGAACCGTTCAAGTAAAACCACTGTCACCTAAATTACTACGATAGCATCCTGGTGGATAACTGATTAGCCCTAGCTGTGGTCTTGAAGTAGAAGAAGAAAGGATTTTGACTGAGGAGGAAGAAGAAGATGAACACGCATACATGCATGGGCATAACACTGTCTGCTTGTTCTTCTTCCCCTTGTTCTTGCTCGTGATTTTTGTTGATCAATGCCATCTCTTACCAACACATGGAATGCAGGCTGGCACTGGACTTCTTCGTCTTCCTTTCCTCCTTTGTTCTTGTTCCATATTTCTGCTAATTGGCACCATCTCATACCAATATATCTGGTATGCTAGTTGCCACCAGAACCATCTCTTTCCAGTCAGGCGTCAAAACCCAGACATGGAACCTTGCCTCGCTGAGTATATTCATGCAACCTTTTATTGCTTGCCTAAATTATTTTTGAATGTTCAGATTTCTTAGCCTTTCAACGTTATAGGTTCCTCTTCTCCTCTACTGATTGTATATCTTTAGCCTTTCTTCTTTATTATTCGACGTAGTTGTTTCAAATCTATTTCAAATTCTTCTTCCTTTCTAACCTGGTTATTATTCTTGCGAGAATATGTTAACCGCAAGCAGCTTCTCGAAGTGACAGCCAAAGCCATTCAGCTTGTTACAAACTGGGGACAACCGGGTGTTGCAGTTGCAGATGGCCTCTCAAACCTGCTTAAGGTACATCATCTCCTCACTTCATCTTCTTTATCACCATAATCAAAATATATGCAAACTAGAGCTTCCTATGGGGCAAACATTTGCAGTGTCGCTTATCAGCAACAATCCGCTGCCTTTCACATCCAAGCGCACATGTTCGCGCTCTCAGTACATCAGTGCTTCGTGACATATTGCATAGTACTCCAACCACGTCCTCCACATGTCTGAATGTAAATAGGAAGGTCATTCCGGATTCAGCCTACCAATGCTTAAATTTGGGCATCATCAGCTGGCGAGCTGACATTGAGAAATGCATTCAGTGGGAAACACAAAGCAGGCTTGCGAGTGGTCTAACACTTGCTTACCTTAGTGCTGCAGCTAAAGAATTAGGTTGCCCCGTCAGCTGATGAGAGTATACTCTCTCTTCAGTCGATAGTGGGTTACTTCTGATCACTTAGACACGCACTTGATAACCTAATTCAGATAATTCAATAATGTGGTTTGTAGAACTTTAAAAGAACGTGTAGATAAAAAACCCTAGTCAATCTCTGTTTTACGGATTTGCGTGGATCGTCGTTATCTATTTTTATTATTTTCATCCAAATGGGTTTCCGTTGCTGGTGATCGTAAATTTCTTTTTCTTTATTTTTTTTATCAGATATATATAGTGTGTCTAGTTACTAGCAGTTACGTCCAGTCATTAGTATTTTTTTTTTTTTTAATCTTGAAGTAGGACTGGAGGTGTTTAGTGACATTTTAGTTGCTCAATACTTGGGGGGTTGGGGCAGGATTGGGCATGGATGTCAGGATATTTGTTGTCGTATATGGCTGTCCCGTTTTTGTGTTTTTGCTGAAGCCCTCGTTCTCCTTTCTGCGTTATCTTGCAGGTAATGTTGGGAGATGCTCGAACACTCTGTTTTACTTTTATCTTGCTCGTTAAATATATCAATCTAACTTTCGGTGTTTTTTTTAATTAAGTAAAAAATAAATAAATAAAGCGCACGTCTAGGGGTCTCAAAGGGATTAAGGCGCTTGGGATAGTATAGGATTGAATAGGGGAAGTTCCGCTCTACGCTTGCCATGTCAACAACAGAGGTGGCCTTAAAGGGATTGACGCGTCTAAAAGTGGATAAGCTGTGACGAGCGCTGATCAAATCTGCTCTGATTCAAATGCTTCAATGACATAGAGGTGTCTGGATCGATCTATAAAAGAAGGTCTTGACTAGTAGCTTGGAACACTCACTTTGAACGTTTAAGAACTATCAAACAAGCTTTGCGCTGCTTCGAACTTTAACTACTATGCAACAATACTGCTGTGGCAACTATGCCTTTCTTCAAACCTTCGAATTGTCGGTATATTGTATTTAGCGCAAGTTTTTTTATCTTCGTATTCAAACTTTTTACTATTCAGATTGATAGTGAATTGACCAATGCAAGTGATCATTGATCGTGAATCTTAGAGTAGAAGTCGTCACAGACTTTAAACCAAGTAAAAGAAAAGTGTTAACTTTGTTTTTCTTCTTATTTATTTTAATTCAGCTGCGTATCTCTTGAGTTATATGAAAAATCGTGAAAAAGCCAAAAGTGTTAGTCAACCCTCTCCTCTAGCGCTTTTATTCGATCCTACACATTTATGAATCGATAATGATCAAAGTAAATGTACTCACCATTTACTGAATCTATTGGAGGTCAGATTTGAATTCATGAGTTGAATTTAGGATTAGACATTGAAAATGTCTAGATTAAAAATCCGTAAAATATTGAAATTGAGAAAAACATGCACACTTTATTAGTAAAGAGAAAAACATCATAGCGTGTTATTCATACCACATGTGCTATGATAATAAAGGTAGTAGAAAATAGATCCTTGTTTCTCTACTAAGTGAGACCCTTGATATTATAGTTAATCTTAGTTTTACTTTAAGTGACTATTTAACTTTCTACTTAAAGTTTTAATTAGTGTCTGCTGCTTTAGCATGTATCCTATTGACTATGGATGATACAGTTTATGGAGCATAACTAGGAAAGTAATTGATTAGAATAAATATATTTTAGCAGAATTTTTTTTTTAAAATAGATTTACATCTTTGACATTTATTCACTAATTAATCAATTATATTTTTTTTATTGAGTATATAAAATGTGATTGTGAATAATTGTATTGAATGGAGATATTAAACATGCTCTCGACATAATTGTCATTATGAGAGATTAGAGATGTTTATATTGATGTAAATGGTTTAATCTGGAATAAATGTAAGATCTTGATTGTCTCTTAACATCAATCGCTAAGTTAAGTGTAACAACTTGCTTAACATCAATCGCTCAGTATTCTTGTTGTTGCACGAACTATTTTTTCTTCAAGTATAGATTGGATGTTATGATATGGTCTTTGTGACTTGATTCTTATTTAATATTTGTTGCTTGACGTAGACGAGTAGGAGATGTTGACAGTTACGATAACTGCGTATAGTTTCTGCACTACTGCACGAAGGACAGTAATGCGTCCAAGCAACAGGGGGGGACAAAAGAGGGATTTGGTTTGTGAACTTGCAAGGGCGGTTCAATCTTGTGATCGCTCTTTCGATACTGAAGCACGAAGAACACAAGATCATTGGCAATCTCGCTACTCCGATTTCTTCTCCATGATCACTGTAAGTGCTTATGGTTTTCAGAATTTATTTCATGCATTTAAAACAATACTAATTTTAGCTGCGGCGCACTGTATGGTTGATCTGGATATGGAGTAGCAAGGTGCCACGTAGATTAAGGGATGGTAAGTCTGTTTGAATTATGTAAGGATTAGAAGAATGTCAAGTGGATAAAATTATGGATTTGTTGAAGAATCAGCAAGCTTAAGGTTCGACTCCCGATCTCTTCTCGGGACTTTGGCTCTCGACTCTTGGATGTCCTCTCGGGGCATCCGACTCCCGATCTCTTCTTGAGACTTTGACTTTCAACGTCCTTGTAGGACTCCTGGATGTCTTCTTTGAGCACCCGACTCCCGATCTTTTCTCGGGACTTTAGCTCTCGACATCCTCTCATGAATCCTGAATGTCCTCTCGAGTCGCCTAACTCCTAATTTCTTTTCGGGACCTTGGGATTCTCAACGTCCCTTTAGGACTCATGGATGTCCTCTTAGGAAGGAGAAAGAAGAATCCGAAGTATCAAAAAAAGGAAGATATGATTATTTCATAAAAAGGTAATAACACAACTAAATCCTAAACATAAAGAATGATAAGCGCGAAGATCAGATTAAAAAAGGAAGAGTCTATCAGTTTCGTTATTTTAGAAAAAAAAAAGGTGACAACCTAACCAAATTTTATATTATTTAAGGAATTAAATAATGATCATGTTGGAGGAAAAGGTCGGTAATTTCTTTATAAAAAGTGACTTTCATCACCTTCCAGGTACCTGCACAAACACCTTACTTTATGTACAAACAACTATAATTTCCTTCCTCTCCTAACTTGAGCGTCGGAGTGACCGAACCAAGGAGTCCCTCGACCATCATCCTAAATCTCTTTTTCAGTGGTTGGTTTTCCTCTATGTAGGTTTGAGATCTTTCCATCAGCTCTCTGTGTTGTGTAGTGATTGGCGTATAACTTGGTCCTTAGCCAGCTCACCGATGAATTATCATTTGATGTTAACAGATTTTCCCTCTAGTGAGAAATAAGCCTAAGAATGTTAATATGAATACTTTCTAATTTATTGTTGTAACTAGTGGAAAATTTTGATGAGACTATATGATTATCCAGAATGAGTCAATTAAAAGAGTAGATACCTATTGTCAAATGAAACGTGAAGAGAATATTTCTAACTTACATTATTTATCAAGTATAGACGACTCACATACTGTTAGACGGTCTTTGAGTCTACTTTTATCATAAAATTATGTTTGAACCTTATGTTAAGGTATTATTTAAACAATGGGTAGTTGATACTCATATTAAAAAAAAACGATAAACCTAGTTAGCCTCAATGACTATCTCTGGGGATGGTCAGTCCTGCCCCACGGAAGTTTTCCACCGGCCACCAGGGTAAATCGGGAAGCGTTCGCGATGGGCGGCCCAGAAGCCCAGCGTCCCTTAGTTGCGAGTCTCATTTGGAGAAAAAATCCCTGCAAATACGCCGTAGCTGGGAATCGAACTGTGGGTGCCTGAGAGACAACTAAAACCCCTTACCACTGCACCATAGCCCCGGGGACTTGTGTGAATATACTCATATAAAAACATTAGACATAGTTGTCCTGTGTGAATATGATTACACATAATTAACTAAACTGATATTTAATCGTTACATATGTATATATATATATTCTGTGGATTAATATATGTTTATATTTTATATAAAAAAATGCAACATTGATCCAAGTGTCTCACACGGTTGATGTTATGTATAATTATTCATAAAGAGGTAAATTAGAAAATCGATGAGAAGGTATTTCTTATAATTTCGTTGGGAATTAATCTTTATTTGATTTGATAATTCTACTATTTGATGACCAATTTACCTAAGTTTAAGAAAAAAAAATATAAAATGATTAATTAAGTTGGGTGACATCGAGCTTTGGGTAATCGATCCGGTCTTACGAAAGTTTTTCATCGGATATCAGGGTAAATCGGGAAGCACTTATGGTCGGCAGTCCAGAAGCTCAACTTCCCTTAGTTGCGAGTCTCATTTAGAGGAAAATCACTGCAAATGTGTCATAGCTGAGAATCGAACCGTGAGTATCTGGGAGACAACTGAGTATCCTTACCACTACACCATAATCCGAGGGTAAAAAAAATAATCAACCAGACTGAGTAACGTCGAGCCTGAAGTCACAATCAATTTGAGCTTGATTAACCTAGTTAATTTTAACTAGAGGTCGCAATCTCGACAATAATAAGAGTTGCCATAAATGACAAATATATAAATATTATGATATCAAGATAAATCAGAAAGAAAATTAAGACTTGATTAGCACGGCAATATATTATACAACATTATTAAGGCTATTTAAGTATATATGCTGCTACACAAACACCAAACGCCTGTTATACGTCAGGTTAATACTTAAATTACGCCATCTTAATTCAATCAAACTGATCAATTCCATTCTATAAATATATCCGTTGATCACATACTTAAGCACTAAACCATCTCTTCATAACTGAGCACAATCAATCTCTAATCATTCAAAGAGCATGGCTTCCACTAAGATTTCAGCTCTTGTGCTAACTTATGCACTGATCGCTGTGTTTCTTCATCCATTGATGTGTCGAGAAACAACAATGACAACAACGACGACGAACATAGTAGGAGCCGTAACCAATGATGGTAATTGACTAAGTTCTTTATATTGAAATTATGTCTTTCTTTGCGTGTGTACATAGTTATAATCATTAATTATCCTCTTTTCAGGCAAAACGATAGATCAAGGGATAGCCTACATGCTTATGCTAGTAGCTCTTCTCATTACTTATCTTGTCCGTTGATCATTTAGCAGCCTACGTGCAATTCCATTCAATTGATAGATATGAACAAGATCATGGAAGAAGAGATCAAGTTCTATCGATGAGGATTGAGATTAATAACTTGTAGGGTTGAATTCCTTTTTGTAAACTAAAGTGCCGTGTAATTTTTTATTCAAATGTGACTAGCTACCAATATCGATATTTCTTTTATGTGACTACTCAAATAGTCTATGTTATATTTTTTTTATGCTCTCTCCTACTATCCATTATTTAAATATCGTCTTAACATGAAGGATATAATATAAATATGTAGTATGTTGTACACTAGCTCGAACGCTCCTCAATTTACACCAGGAAAAAGACTTCAATTATTAAATAAAAAGAAAAAAACTTGAATATATTCATTTTTTACTAAAAGTTCATATATCAAATAAAAAAGGTGAGTCTATTAAGTGGTAGATGTTTAAAAAAATACAAAATCATATTTTAACATAATGCAATTTAAAATTTAACGCTGAACAGAATAATAATTATTCTATAGGTTAGTTTTCACGGAAAATTTTTATAGAAGATAAGAAATCGTCAAAATGTATAGATATCATCTAGGTTTAACTAAATAAATTGATTCAAAATAAAAGATAATATTCTAACATTAATTAAACAAAGGTTTAAATAATCTCAAAACTCTAACAATGTAAAAGATAGAAATAACCTTAAAACAATGATAAAAAAAATATATTCAAAACATCTGAAAAGGTTTAAAACGTTATCTTTTGGATTGAAGACTGGGTCGTTACGGATTACACCTCATAATCAATTGTAGATCTCTGAACGAACTTTTATTTAATATATTGTGTGTCTCATGATTTTACCCGAGTAAAAAATTATGACCTCTTAAAACTCAGATTCTCCTGCATCAGTTGCCTCAGGTTGAAAAGAAATCATCCTCGAATTTAAAGTAGTGTCAGATAGTAGTCCAAGAGTTAGATCCATTGGCATCAACTTGGCAAAATCTCCTAGCAGTTGAGCAGCCAAGCATAGATTATGTCTCTATGTTTCATCTCATCTAAAAACTTGGACATAGAAAGTAGGTTAGTATTATTGGCTATCGGAATATGAGTGTTCCTTCCTGCTAGGGCACAATCATAATCTTCTTTCTCTTGATATGAAGGGTATACATATTCTTCCGTCCATCGTGAATAACAACACTATGAACATACTGGTCATCCCAATATAATACATGATATGCATCCATAACCACAACATCACATCCAGTATTATCATAATATTTAATGTCAATTGAAAAAGATACAATGCATCACCTATCAATCGTTACCTCACTACCTTTATTTAGACACAACAACTTGTATGGCTTATGAGGGTAGTCCGTCTTCAACTGTAATTTCTGAAGAGCCTCCTCAGACACAACATTCTCACAACTACCACTATCAATGATCATTTTACAGACTTTATCTGTAACTGTGCATGAAAAAAATATTAGTTTAAAAGCAATTGTCCCTTGAATCACCATTAGAAGTCGGCAGACTCTTGCGAACGACTAAAGTCTCATGGTCATCACTATAAAGCACCTTGTCAACTTCAGCATCGTCATACGTCGGCTTGCTAATCACCTTGGTTTTGTCTTCCACATCTTCCTCAATCAGCAAATTTTTGCCCTTTTGATTAGCAAATTTCCTACAATTGGTTGTCTTATGTCTCTATTCACCACAATGAAAATACTTGATAGCGGCTTAAATTAATCTGCGGTAGTAGCTAAAAAGGATGTGAATCTTGAGCACGAACTGGCCGGTTGTTTTGGTCGCTCCTAATCACTGGTTTCCTATTTTGTATGGGGCACTTCCTTATAATAAAAAATTCTCTCCATTTCATTAATCCAATCAACAAATCTCTCTGCTTATAGACATACTAGCTAGAAAACTTGGGTAGCTCAACCCAAAAATCGAGGTCTCCATATCGTTCCTCTCGACCACGACGCTCCTTAAATTTAGCACAATTATGTTATGGGTTTTTGAAAGTGGAATAAGAATCAAGATCAATGATGTCACGATCTTCAAGATCTCACGCCGCTAGACGATGGGTTAATTTTGCGACGTGCCTTTGTAAAGCCTCAATCATCGCATTCTAAACTCTATGATCATGGTGTTAGGCTTTCTCAATCAGAACCTGCATAGTGCGACCATGACCAAGATAACCTTCCATTTGATGCACTTTAATATCAATTGATGTCAGACATAATAACGATTATTCTAGAGGTTAGTTTTCTTAGAGGAAATTTAGAGGATAAGAAATCACCAAAACGCAGAGACGTCGTCTCTAGGTTTAACCGAATAAAATTGATTTAAAACAAAAGATAATGTCTTAACATCAACTAAACCAAGGTTTAAATAGTCTCATATCCTAACGATGTAAAAGATAAAAATAACCCTAAAAAATGACAACAATTATTCAGAGCCTCCAAAAAGGCATGAAATGTTGTTTTTTAGGCCAAAGGCTAGGCCATTAGAATTACACCCTATAATCAATTGTAAATCTCTAAACAAGCTTCAATTTAATATATTGTGTGTCTCTTGATTCAATTCGAGTTAAAATTATGACCTCTTAAAACTCGAATCCTCCTGCATCTCAATTCTAGCAAAAACCAATACAAAATTTATTTCTTCTAGATAATGAATAGATTATAATAATGGAGTTTAGCACAATAGTAAAATATTATCCTATGATCTTGTGATTATGGATTTGAATTAGAAATAGTCTCATACACGATAAAATTAAATTACTTATAATAGATGTAATATGATTGGATCTTTTTATGGAACCTATACATAAATGAAAATTTCGTGATCCAACTATATATCCTTATCCTTGTAGGTTTTTCTTCCTTACAAAGCAAACTCACAAGCAATGGAATATAATATTATAAATGGACGGATTTGAATTATAATTAATTAGAATAGAAAGCATTGGATTTTGAGCTTAATTTTATTTTCAGTCAAAGCCACTTATTATTTTATTGTGTATTAGCCTTGGAATCATCTCAAAAATAAAATAAAATAATAAACCAAAATGACAGTGTCCAGTAAAGGACATGTCTTCCACCAACAACCAGAGAATCAATTAATCAAATCTCGCAGCAATAATTTAATTAAAATATTTCACGAAAAAAAATAAAAAACAACAACATCAGCATCCAGAGAATCAATCAATCAAATCCTGTATCAGTATTTTTATAATGTAAATACACATCAAACAATCGAGATCAACATATTAATCAAGGCTTCTAATTTCTATTCCATTGCTGCTGCCTGCCCACTCCCTTGAAATTATAAAATTATGGAACACACTAAACAAAGCAACAAATCCAAGAAAATTGCATTTGACAAGTTGCCTTCTGATGGAATCTTTTGGTATTCTAATCTAAATTATCAATAACTTAAAGCTGAAACTTGATATATTCCTTGTTCTCTTGTTTCTATCTGAAACACGCATCACAGTCGATTTTCTTCTTTTTTTAAAAAAATGATAATTATTCCTCATGATAATGACGCTAAACCTCCTGATTGGGACAATATCCGGTCGATTAATCAAAACATTGACGTGTTTTCCTTTTTGATATATATATTCTGTTGCAGGATTGTCAATGTCAATGCTTCCACAAGATAATTTCTAGGACAACTCCCGTTCTCGGCATCCCTGCAAGTTGTTCGTCCTCTCTCGACCACTCCACCAAATCCAATGGCCATGGCGATGGATTTAAAGCCCTTCTTGTGAAGCTTTTGGCCCCACAAGCCTCACCTCTGTCTCTCTTTTCCTCACTTATCTCAATGCCTATGAAAGAGAGAGCCAAAGATAAAGCACCATCTTCCTAGCTACTTCAGATTCCCTGTGGGTCCCACTGCTTGAGCTCTTCGAATGGATGATCAACTCAATCGAATTCCAATCTAGTGAAGTCAGCAACTTTTATGTTCCATAATGTCATCATAATATCACACGAGACGATTTCATTTTTTTTCTTAATTAGGAGCAGTGTTTAGTTTGGGTGATTGTGTTGAGTGGTTATCGTGTCATGAGCAGCATTAAATTAATGTTGGGTTTTCGTATTTCTTGATCATTATGATTGAGAGCAGTGCAGCAGAAGCCGCAGAGCTGCCCTGAATTCGATGCATGCAGCCAAAACAGAGGGGCAGGCAAGAAAGGGAAGTGTGTGTGTGAGGCAGTGCTACTATGCGGGCTTTGATACATTTGTCAAACCATTTTAACTCATCTGGTGGGCTTCTTCTGCTTCTCCCCTCACTCTCCCACTGCATGGAGATGGATCTCTCGTAGTTCACTTTGAGTGAGGGAGAGAGAAATCAAGAATAGCACCAAAAAGAGCTTAAAAGGTGTGATGTACTCCCTCCCCATTCTTGATTCCTGTTTCTTTTTTACAAGTCCTCTTTGCATGATTTAAGAACTCAAGGTAGCCTATGCAAATCTTCTCCTATGTGATTTTTTGTATGTGTGTGTTCATGGATATGCCTCTTTGCATGATTTAGGAACTCAAGGTAGTTTATGCAAATCTTCTCCTTTGTGATGATTTTTTTTTTTTTTTTGAATGTGTTGTGTTCAAGGATCACTCAGCCTTGCATTTTGTAAAGATTTTGATTTGATGCACCACACTCACTTTTCTGCTGATTTGGTCCCTTCTTTTGCCTTTGTCAGTCCCTTTCCTGGTGGTAGAACAAGTTAGTGCTTGTCCATATTCTTTATTCTCACATGGATGTCCCCAGTGCATTAACATTTTTTGGTGGTTTTGCATGATTACAAAAAGTCTTGAGATGATGATGCTGTGTGGTATTCTTGCAACCCTTCACCTGTTTGATCTTTTGCTCCACCCAGGGATTTCATATATAATATGATGCTGAAGAAGAGGAGCAGGCCAGTTCTCAAGGATCAAAGCAAAGGGTGCCTCATGTCTCACTCAACCACTGATGGTGCGGTGAAAAAGAGTTCAACTAGCTCCTTTCTCAGTGTTCCTGGCCTGCTTGTGGGATTCACCAGCAAGGCTTCATCAGATTGTGATGCAGTTTGGAGCCCTACATCTCCCTTGGACAAGGTATTTTCTAGTAGAGGCAACTCAAACCTTGGCTCACCTACTCCTGCAAGCTCCAATGGCAGGCCTAAATGTTGGGACAGTAGCAGAGTAGGGCTTGGCCTGGTTGATTCCCTCAAGGATGATGATGAGAACAAACCTTGTGGGAAGGCCTTGGGGAATAGGAATATTGTCTTTGGTTCACAGATGAAGTTTAACATCTCCATCCCTAAACCTTGTGGAATTTCTTCTCAGCAGAATTTTGTTTCATCCAAGTTTCATTCTAATTCTTCAGGGTTGGGTCTAGAATCCAAAGAGGCTAAGTTGCAACATGAGGAGTTTGTGTTGCTGCAATCCTGTTCTGTTGATACGGGTCGACTGTCTTTGCTCCTTACGAAGTCGGTTTGCAATAGCCCCAGCAATTTGCACTCTGAGGTTCAATCAGATTCTATGAACTCTGTGTTTGGCTCTACACTAGCTAAAGGGAATGCCAATTTTGAGAAGCTTTTGGGGTCCCTCCCAATCTCTCTTGATTCTTCTCATTGGTTGCTTAGTACCCTCTCCGCGAGTGAGATCGAGCAGTCGGAGGATTATACTTGCATTATATCTCATGGACCTAATCCTAAAACGACTCACATTTTTGGAGATTGTATACTCGAAAGCCACAACATTGAATCACCATCTTTTAAGAAAATTGATAGGAAGGAGGAGAAAGGGTGCACTTGGCCTCCAAAGCTCCCTGAGAATTCGGTATCATGCTCTTCTTGCAAGAAGAAATCAGAAGAGGGAAAGGACATCTTCATGCAAAGGTTAGTCCCCAAAACATCTCGAATTCATGATCCTCGACTAATTCCACATGATGTAAATCTTCTATGCATTGCAGTGACCAAGAAACACTGATTGGAGAAAAGTTGAAGAAGCCCAGCATATTTTCAGCTGGCTCTCCTGGTTCGTCATTCAATGAGGAAACATTGCTCGAAGAGATGGCTTTGGCCTCATGGGATTGATGATCCTTCAGGTATCGGAGATAAAACGGTTTGATCATCTGTCTAACAAGAGCTGTCGATGCGATGTGCAATCGATCTTTTTTGCAGCCATGGATGATCAAAATGTACATTCATTTGTTTTCTGATTGTGTTTGAGTCCACAGTGGTGGTAATGAGATCTTGCAGGGAACTGTTCCACCACCCTGTCTTTCTTTTTTTGTTTTGTTTTCTAGACCTCAGATCAAATTTTATGGATGATGTTGATCAGTGAGGGTGTTATCCACTGCTTGTCAATTTTCTCTATCAACTACATAAATTATCGGTATGAACGGCGCGTCTTTCAGGCATATTTTGTTACAAAGCATTCAATCGCATTCAAAGATCATTCATTCTGTTTCTTCTTCTGATTTACTTACCAGGAAAGTGTGTTGATGAAAGAATAATGAGACTGACTGAATGTGGAAATGGATCTCTAAGCACAAATTGTTACAAGTGTTCGATTACTTGATCATTTCAAACTGTTCTTTAGCCCATTCTGAACATAGAGACAACAACAGAATATAAATCGTTCAAGATCATAACAAACGTTGCGATCGCAAAGCATCGTTTACTTTATTCCTTTTTTTCTTTCTTAGGAAAATGCGTGTTGATAAAAAAATTTAAAAGCATGACATAAAAGAATGCAAATTATTAATACTTCGCTTGAGTTTTTTCATGCTGCTCAGTTAGAAAGAATTCATAGCAAGTTCAAATCAGAAGAGAGAGAGAGAGAGAGAGAAAAAAAGGTGGAATTGAGAACTCTTGTGATTGTATGTTTGTTCTTATAACTATACGTTTAGTTAGGTAACAAGGCTTCTATCCCTTCCTACATTAGTCGATAGCTCCTCTAGCTTTCGGTGGTAGTTGGACATTCAAATTAATGACTGAATTGAGAAGAAAAGGTCGTTCTAGGTGAGAAGTGATGTTTAAGGGCTATTAATTATTTAGGTATATAATTGTCCTATAGAAGAAAGTTAGTAGAATGGAGAAGGAAGTAGAAACTGTTGGATTTAATGTCTTTAAGGCGGGCTTAAAGTAATTTGTATATGGGAATATGAATCGAATGTGTTTAAGTGATTTAACTTGAGGTCAGGGACGGATTCAGGATTTGAACTTTGGGTCATATGATAACGTTAGGGTAGAATTCAATTTGCCATCCTTTTGATCATTCACATCTGCTCAGCAGCTATTACTTTGCATTTCATTATTGTTATTCATAATGTTGGTTTATTAATTGATTAGCTAGTCTTACTACATCAAGCTAAAGCGTCTGAATATTCGAATTACTTTCCTCTCACCTTCGTGACATTGTTCACATGCTCTATTTGCCATCTAACCAAAATATATATAGCTTTCACCTGCTCAACTTCACCTGTAGAGCCCAATAAATTCCTCGCTATTGACCAACTGAGCTCGATGCCTTTCAGGGGAATCTCTCTTTGTTGATCGCAAAATGCCTCTATTTGGCATCCTATCATCAATATATACACTATTTCCATTCCCAAAATTGTAGAAGCAGTCTGGAGTCTGACAATGTTTTTCTTTGGAACACTACGTACCATTATTTCAATCCATACTGATCCAGGTGATAAGAGAGGCGAAGAATATTAAAGATGATGTGGTGCCAGCTCGGATATGAAGAGCTGATGCTAGATGACGTCACCTCAGGTAAATAATACCAAGATTAATTTATATCTAAGCACCCGAGATTCACCTCCGGTGAAAGGACCCGAGGTCCACCTCGGGCAAAAGGTCCCGAGGTACACAAAGTACCCGAGGGCCCG
>JBAMIE010036251.1:0-18733 GCA_037177295.1 Kaempferia parviflora
CAAAATTGGAGAATATCAAGATGTCAAGGAGGTATGGAGAAAGTTGACAAAACTTCATGAAGATTCATCATCAATGGAGAATTAAAGCAATGACAAAGGCAAAGAGGGAAACTCTTTATTTCATGTGCATGACGATTCGGAGTTTAAGAGACATTCAACATCCAAGGATAAAGTTGAGGGACATCCACCTCACAAATTGAGGGGGAGTGTAGTTCATTAATACTGGAACAAGAAGAAATCTCAACTTCCGGATCAAATGAAGAAGAATGTGTCACCTCTACAAGAAAAGGTATAATAATTTCAATTGTCAAAAATAAAAATCATATCATTTGGTTTGAGTGTAGGAGAAAAGGATAATATAAGAACAAGTGTCCAAAATTGGCTAAGAAAAAAGATCAAGTGGCATCCAAGGCGAAGGAAAAATCAAAGGATGTCGGCCCAATAATATGAAAGGGCAAGGAACATATTGTGTGTTTCTATTGCAATCAAAAGAGACATTATCAGAACTAATGTCCAAGGAGAAGAAATCTGACTAAGAACAAAGGAGGAAGCTGAAATCAAATGAGAGCTTCCAAGGGCAAAACTAAGGTATAATTAGTTAATGGTAATTATTTAAACCATGATAAGCATGTTAGAAATAACTTTCAGCATTTTAGTGCTATTTATCATGAAAATGGAAAGTATAAAAAACCTAAGGAAAATTACAAGTTCTATTATGATAGAACTATCTTACCTAAGTATAGGAAAGTAGAAAAGAATTTAGACAAGAACTCTAAAAAATGTAGATGTGTGTATAGAAAGAAAAACTCTCAAGAGAATCATGAAAAATCTAAGCTTGAAGATTTAATGATTGAAAATCAAGTTTTTAAATCAAGGCTTGATAAAATAGAGAAGACCACAAATGAAGAAAAAGGCTCTAAGAAGAAAAAATCTAGGTTTAGGAAAATAAAGGTAATCTATGGACAAGAAGGGTTTGGGGTACAAAACCAAGTCCAATGATAAGGTATCCTCATATCATAGAGTTTCATATGACTATGAAACTAACCCTACGTCTAGGAGTCAAGTCAAGATTACAAGGGAGGTTATTCCTAAAGTTGACCAAGATGAGACCAGTGTGACTAAGACTTCTAAGAAGTTTAGGAAGGTATTAAGGGAAGTTATCCCTAATGAATACCTAGAATACTCAATGAGCACCAATAAATTTTGGATTTTTAAGAGTGTGTTCTCTACATCCTAGAAGGTTTAAAGGATGTCAATTCTAATTAGAAGAGTAATTAATCCAACCATGATGAAGTTGGCACTTTAGGACATTTTAAGGTATTGTGACACCCTGAAAATGAAGAGTTGATTGTTACTCTTGAAGAGCAAAAGTGTGCAATTGATTTTTTTTTTTTTAATTGAGTCTGATTTAATGGGTACAAATATGATAGAATTCAAAGAAATACTAAGTTGGGATCTTCACATTTTCTAGGGAGATGATGACAAACTTAGGTTTATTTTTGACTTAGCTAGCAATTAATAATGATACTTAGATAGAAAATTTAGTATTTTATTTACGCTAAAATTTCCATAATTGTGTGTCTTATCACATGCCAAGCCATTATGATATACACATTGATATTACATTTTGCCATGATATTTGCTACATTACATGTCATACATGCATCATTATTTATGATAATATTTCTTTTGAAAGTATGCATTTGATGTATGTCATGATCGTTATCATATATTATTTTAATTTTTTAAAATTAACGATAATGACATCAATTAACATCTTAAGTTGGATAATCAAAATTTAAATGCTTAGTTGAAAATGCATGATCCCTTAGTTTAGGGAAGACCTAATTTACATCTCACAAAAGCCATAAGGATGACTTGTGTATTTAGGTATATAAGATACAAGTGAGATATTAGGTTGATGAATAAAACTCAAAATATTGATTTAATGCATCTATTTGAGTTTTAGTTTCATTTAAACACATAGATTTTATGAAGTTCAATCATAAGGAAAGTAAATGTACAGTCATGTGCATTTAGTCTAAAGATCATGGCTAAAAATTTATTTTGAAAAATATTTCAAAATCATTTTAAAAAATTTTGGTGAAGTCTATCTTTTAATAGGGATCACCATTGATTAGTTAGATACAAAATAAAGTGAAGTATTAAAATTTTTAATAGTTTTCATTTTTGTATGTTTTTAAAAAATGAGAGGTATTTTCATATAAAATGATTTTTCCAAATATTATTTGACATAAGTAATGTCTACATAAAATGTTTATGATTTTTTGAAAAGTGTAAAATTACTGATGCATTTATGAAATTTAGTTTGAAAATTAAAATTACAGTTTTTAGAAAATTAGTTGGCTGATTCAAAAAATCAGTTGAATGAATTTTGTGTTTTTTGACTAAAATAGATTTGTTTAAGTCATTTAAGCTCTATATTAGTTAATCTAACTATCTATAACCCTGTGAAATGCTTGAACAAGTATTTAAGGGTAATTTTCTTGATGCAAATGATAAAGGAATGGTTAAAGAGCATTAATTTGGAGTTAAGGAGGATTAACTTTATGACTTCAATTTTGGGATCTCCTAAAAGTTTAAGAACTCCAAATAATTGTTGGTGCAATGATAGAAGTTGAAGCATGATTTGAGGAGGAGGTCTTCATTAAAGGCATGCTTTGGGATTATTTTTAAGGACAAGTAGGAAATGAAAAGTTGGGAACCTTCATTATGATGAATGCTCTAATTTGAGTATTGGAGACAATGGAAGACTGAAAATATTCATTGTGATGGATGTATGCTCTAAGCTTAGTATCAGATACAATGAAAGGTATAAGACTTTTATTGGATTGTTTTAAACAAATTGACTTTTGGGAAGAGTTTTTTGATGTATGTCAAAGGGGGAGAAAAATATAGGATTTAAGTTAAGAAACCCTTGTTCATGCTTTCGCATGAGATAAAGAAGGAAGTTGGGTTATTAAATTAGCCTAACTTAAACATATTGTCAAATATCAAAAGGGAGATATTGTTATTGCAATCATCCTCAGGTCAATGCAAGTTAACTAAGCTCGGATTGCCTCAAGGCTGAGTTTTGGTGTTTGACAATGTGTGAGAGAAAAGTCAAGTAGGTCAAGGAAGGACCAGATACTTGACTTGAGAAATCCTAATATGGTTAAACAAAGGAAAGTCCTAACTGAGATTAGATATGGTGGAAGTCTACCGAGTGACTAGTCCTAACTGGGGTTAGACAAAGGAAAGTCCAAGCAAATCAAAGAGGATTACACGTTAGCAAAGGAAAGCTATAACTAAGGTTTGACAGGATGGAAGTCTACCGAGTGACTAGTCTTAACTGGAGTTAAATAAAGGAAAGTCCAAGTAGATCAAGGAGGGTTTCATGTTGGCAAAGGAAAGACCTAACTAAGGTTAGGTAGGGTGAAAATATACTAAGTGGCTAGTCCTAATAGGAAGTTAGGCAAGAAGAAAGTCCAAATGGGTCAAGGTTGACCGGAGACTTTGTGATTGAGAGTCCAACTGAAAGTTGGCAAGAGAAAAGTCCAAGTAAGTCATGAAGGAATATTTGGTGATGGAAAGTCCAAGTGAGTTATCGAGGACCGGACACTTGACACGAGAAGTAAAGTCCAAATGAGTTTGAACATTTGGCACGAGAAGAAAAGTTCTTGAAGCTCATGTGATCCGTCCTTGAAGGTTGTTAGATTAGATGCAATGGTGGTAATGATCTATAAGCAAATTGATTCAACTGATTGAGAAATTGATTCAACTGATTAGGAAATTGATTCAAATGATTGTAAAAAATTGTTGAATCAAATCAATCCAGAAGCAAGCAGAAGAAAATCAATTCAACTGATTTGGGGAATCAGTCGGCTAATATGGAAATCATGCGAATTGATTTGGCAACCAAAAGAATCTATTTGATCCAAAATCAAATAACAGAAGTAAATTAGTTCGATTGATTTGGGAAATGAATCGACTGATATGGTCAAATAGGTCAAATAAGAGCCCTTTTGCAGGTTTCAACGATACAATTCATCAGATCAAGTGTTGTTGTATTTTTCAGACATCAAGAGGTATTTTCCAGGCAAAAGAAAGTAAGATTCAAGTATTTTACCAATCAGTGTAATGATACATAGAAATCAACCCAAGTGGTAGCCTTTAAAAGGTGATTTCGAAGAGGTTTAGTGGTGTCGGTTCTTGAGTTCTTGTAGATAAGTGTTACCGCACTTTCCAGGCATCTAGAGGTATTTTCCAAGCAAGAAGAAAGCAAGATTTAAGTATTGTAAAATCGTTTTTTATTTCCATTTGTATTTGCTTCCTCTCTTCTTTGTGTATGGTCGTGCTTGTATGAGCCTTCTCCGCATCTAGAAAGAAGGTATTCATAGTATATTTGTGAATGTGATGAGTAAACCCTTGGATTAGTTACCTCAAGGAGATGGATACAAGTAAAATCCAAGTGTTAACATTGGTGAGTCTTTGCATCAAGATATCTATTGCAAATCATCATCGAAGAACCGAACCAAAAGCTATTCACCCCTCTCTCTCTAGCGTTCTACATGTGCTAACAAGGTTTGGGTTGGATTTAGGTTGAAATTCTTTGTAAAATCTTTGCTTCAATCCGGCTCAAAACTATTCAATCCATCTGAATTGATACTCTTAATTTTATTTACCCTCGGAGTGTACTGTTCTACCACTTCATCATACTTGTGAGGATAATTCAATGTTGTATTATAGTAGTTATCTACAAAATAGAAGAAAAAAAAAATACTTTTAGAAAAAAAAAAGATAGAGCATTTTTATAATAAATAAAAAATAGATGTCCATGATTCCAATAAAATTAAATCAGCCTATTTTAATTTTTGCACTTGCTTAATAAGTATTGTCTCACTTTTATTTTTCCTTTATTAATCATATTTCATATAGGATGGATGGTGTACTCCTTTTAATTTGTTGCCCTTTAATTCATAACTCTTCTTTGTGGATATTATAGTTACATTCAATGATAACGACTCCAATATAAAAATATTTTTGGCCTCTCGAACTCCTGATTAACGAGGTCCATGTGTTTACACTCCAATCATGAATCTAAGGCTTTGTTTAATAAGGAGGAAAATAAGAAAGGGGTAGTAAAACGACGGATTTTTATATTGTTTGCCATTAAAATTAAGCGGCAATCTTTTTTTTTTTTTTTTTTTTACATTTTTAACCTAATTAATTTATTAAAACCCCAAAACCTTGTAATTCATAAGACTAATATATATTTTTCAAAAAATTAATGTAAAGTTGAATTACTCAAAAAAGAATCATGCACTATACCACTGGTCTAGCAAAGGATCAGTTTACAATTCGTATATATATACAATCTATCGACCGTCATATCTCACCGACAAATTCGATCGGCGGTATGTGAGCCAACTATAGATGATGTAATTATTCGTGAAGTTCGCTGCTTTGAAAATCAATGTATTCCTATCTTTTTTTGGTTTCTTTTCTCATCCAATATTTAACAGCATTAGGCTAATTCCCATCCATTCTCTAATATGCTCCTTTCTAGATGGTGTCGTTGAATTCGCAACTAAATAATAGGTGGTCCAACTACTCCTTATCGTAGAATACACATGTACAGACTGTCCATCCCTGAAAACTAACGCGATCTAGGATGAGCAATTGATACTTCACGACCAACCGGAGAATGAATGAGTGTTTTGGAAGCAAATAGGAGCAATTTTTTTAGTATTCAGATATTACAATCTGAGAGGAAAAGAAATTCCCTTCATTAAGGAGTTTGATGGCCTACGGAAGGAGCAGGGATCTTTTGGTCTACATTTTGTCGACTACTCTTGGTCCCTTTTGATGTCCATCGTTGAATTAAATCAGGGGAATAAGTACATAGATCTCTGATTTAGTCCAACGGTGGACATTAACTAGAGGATCCTTGTTGTACAAGGAGACAGAGCTCAACAAGGAGATACGATGACCATTCGTTCACGAATCAAATTTCAAAATTTTAAAGGTATTTTATGGATTTGCCTTAATTAAGAATCCCTTGTTGCTCACTTTTTTGTCCCAATTTGTCATAAATTCATAATAAAAAAAGTAATTCGGAGGAGAGCATTTTTTTTTAAATAATTATTTTTTTTTTACTATTTCAATAAAAGGAGAAAATGTTCTTTTGATTTTTGCCTTTATTTCTGGCCGGTGAGGCCTCTGAATTAAATGAACGAATGATTTAATAGAAAGTCAAGTCAGTATTGATTTGGCTGGATTTTGCCAGCAGCTGCATGCAACTAGTACAAGCTTCATATCTTGTTGAAGCTGAAGTTGGGCTGTTGCTTCCTCTTCTCACAGCTCACACATTCAATGCATAACTATTTCGGTAGTCACTATCAAACTTTTTAAAAATTCATAGATTAAACAGACCTGCATGATAATAATAATAAATATATTAGTTGTTCCATGATGGTTAGATCGTCTGATAAATAAATAAGGAAATTAAGATTTAAATTTCAACTCTGATATATTGTAGGAATTTTTTTTTAAGTAAAAAATAAGTCTAAGAATATTGGCCATCTAAATGAGCTTCTATTATTGATTCTTAATTTACCTTGATAGTTGGTAGAAAACTTTTATGGAACTGAATCGGTCATTTTGAGAATTTGGTAAAATTTATTTTCATCCTTGAGGTTTCAACTCAATTGTAAAATAGTCCTTGTGATTTTAATTTTTTTCAATTTAATCCCTCATATCATATTCCAACAATATTTTCTAACTAAAAAGTTTGAAATGACCAACTCACCCTTTCACTATATTTCATTCAAACACATTAAAAATAAAATCATCCATAACATATGAATATTGAAGTAAAATAGTCTCTAAATTATATATATATATATATATATAGTCCTTATTTTCTAAAATTATGATAAATTAAAAAAAAATTTATTTTTGCAATTTACCTAAGAATATATACAAATGTAAAAAAAAAAATGTAATTTTCCAATGATACATTAAAGGTAAGTCCTAATATATACAAATTAGAACTCTCTTAGCTGATTATTAATTTAGTTGAAGAACTACTTTCATATTTATTCAATTAGAAGAAATTCCACTTAAAACAGTTGAAAGTTACATTTGGTTAGGAGTAATGTAATTAAGCTTGTAATATAAGAAACTTTGTAATGTAATGTAATAAATATTACATTACTACGTTTATTAAAAGAGTTGTATGTAATATTTGATTACAAGAGTGATTATATTCTTTTGTTTGGTGTCTAGTATTTTTATAAGAAATGTAATTTGTATTATTATAAAATGATAAAAATATATTGTGACCTCTACTGATGGTCAATGGCGGGCGGCGACAGTGGCGTTGACGACCAGTTGGTGTAAGAAATGGACTAAGGATATATTTGACATTTAAATTTTAGTTAAATATTGAGCTTGAAATGTAATTTGATTATATGTTGTTGGTCTTGTAATCCAAATTACAAAACTTTAGTATTTTTGTAATTCAGATTACATTACATTACAGTTTTAAAACTGTACCAAACAAAGTAATAAATATTGTAATGTAATCTTGATTACATTAGAAGGTTGATTACCCCTCACCAAATGTAGTTTTATGTTATATTTTGAGAATTTTCATCTCCGTGAATTTCTGTCACATGTGAGCTACTCCTGAAAGACGAATATGGAATGAGAAAGATACAACTAGTATGACACTCATTCTATGCAAATAAAACATTTAGATGCTATTTAGTATTTTAGTGGGATTCCATCTAATTGGGTATATAGGAAAAGTGAGTTCTAATTTTTTAATTTTCAACTATATTAATAATCAGCCAAGTGAGTTCTAATTTATATATGTTAGGACTTATCTTTGATGTATCATTGGGAAATTACATTCTTTGATACATTTGTATATATTTTTAGATATATTGCCAAAATAAATTTTTTTATTTTTTTTATAATAATTTTATAAAATAGGGACTATTTTATATTTTTCATAACATATGGACTATTTTGCTTCAATATTTATATATTAGGGATGATTTTATTTTTTTAATGTGTTTGAATGAAATATCACTACAAAAAATAGTTTTTTAGGGACGAACATTTGCAACAAATTAGTTTCGTCACAAAATTGGGACGAAATTCACAACAAAAAAAGAAATCATCACTATTTGGCAACGAAATTAGCAACGAAAAATACTATTGGAAAATAGCAACAAAAATATCTTCGTCTTAAATTTTGATGGTAATCTAGGTCGAAATATGAAATTCATTGGAAATTTTACAAAATCTGCAATAAAAAAATATTTTCATCGCAAAGCTTCATCAAATTAGCGACGATTCCTTGATTCGTTGCCAAATAGCGACGAATTTATGTTCGTCCCCAATTAGTGACGAATAAAGGTTTGTCCTAGACATGGGAGGAATCAAGTTTTGTCGCAAATCTAGGACAAATTTGGAAATCCGTCCCAGATCTGGGATGAATTTCCGAATTCATTGCAAAAATTAAGTTTTTTTTTAAATCACAATAAATATATCAAAATACAAAAGATGGACCTAGAGAGCTCGTATTAACACGAAACAAGTTCCTATGAATTCGTCTCAATCTCTTGATCACATTGATGGGGTCAAACATTTTTTTTCATGCCATATATTGAGGTGCATAAAATTTGTAAACAAGAATACGTAAGTGTCATTTCAAAAATGTATGAACCTCTATATATGGGGTCAAAAAAATGTGTGAGGACAACAACGTGATCAAGAGATCAATATGAACTCATAAGAACTTGTTTCGTGTCAATCTAAGCTCTCTAGGTCCATCTTTTATGATTTTAAGAATCATTTAAAAGAAAATTCATTTTTTGGGACTAATTTCACAATTCGTCCCAAAAAATAGTTTTAAAAAAAATGACTCTTAAAATCACAGAAGATGAACTTAGAGAGCTCTGATTGACACAAAATAAGTTTCTATGCGTTCATATTGATTTCCTGATTACATTCATAGGCTCATAATTTGTTCACCCAATATATTAACGTTCATGAATTTTTTGAATGAGAATATCTAATTGTCATTTCAAAAATATATGAACAAATATATATAGGATGAAACAATGTTTGACCTCATCAATATATCAAAAGATTAATACAAAGCCATAGAAACTTGTTTCTTATAAATCGGAGCTCTTTAGGTCTATCTTTTATGATTTTAAGAGTCATTTAAAAAAAATTATTTTTTAGGATGAATTGTGAAATTTGTCCCAAAAAGTTAGCAATGAATCACTGCTCGTCGCCAATTGGTGACAAATGTAGATTCGTCACCAAATTTTTGGAACAAATTTCACAATTTGTCTTAAAAAATAGTTTTTTTTTAAATGACTCTTAAAATCATAGAAGATAGACCTAGAAAGCTCCAATTGACATGAAACAAGTTTTTATGAGTTTGTATTGATCTCCTGATCACAATGATGGGCTCAAACCATTTTTTCACCCAATATATTAAAGTTCATGAATTTTTTGAATGAGCATATCTAATTGTCATTTCAAAAATAAATGAACCTATATATATAGGATGAAAAATGTTTGACCTCATCAATATGATCAGGAATTGATACAAGCCCATAGAAACTTGTTTCGTATAAATCGAAACTCTTTAGGTCTATCTTTCACATTTTAGACGCTAAATTTATGCTTTAAAAATCAAAAATTTGCAACGATTTTTGGAATTCATCGTAGATCTAGGACGAATTTGGAAAATTTGTCTCAAATATGCAACAAATTTGGGAAATTTGACTAAATATGCAACGAATTTGGGAAATTCATCCTAGATCTACGATGAACTCAAAAATTCGTTGTAAATTTCTATTTTTTAAAATCACAATAAATGCGTAAAAATGTGAAAGATAAACCTAGAGAACTAGGATTGTATGAAAGAAGTTCCTATGTATTTGTATCGATCTTCTGAACACATTGATGGGCTCAAACTTTTTTTTACCCAATACATTTAGATCAATGATTTATGGATATCAAAATTAATATAACATTTTGAACCTCTAACTCTTTTTCACTAAGTCAAAGAACTACAAATTCGATTTAATTTGTAAATCTATGAAACAATTGTAAAACATGTTTGACCCCATCAATGTGATCGGGAGATCGATACGAATTCATAGGAACTTACTTTGTGTCAATCGGTGCTCTATAGGTCTATCTTTTACATTTTAAACACATTTAATGTGATTTTTAAAAAATCAGAAGTTTGCAATGAATTTTGAAATTCGTCGTAGATCTAGGACGAATTTGGAAATTCTTTGCAAAAATTCTATTTTTTTTTAAATCACAATAAATGAGTCAAAAAATGTGAAAATGGACCTAGAGAGCTCGGATATATCAAGAAGGTGTCTCCGGCGATCCGTCCACCTCCGGAGCGAGGAGAACAACCAAAAAAGCCCGAGCTACATTGATAAGCATCCTTATCTTCTCATTTCTTCATGTATTGTTTGTGGATTACTTAAATATATTGTCTCTTGGTTGTAAATTCCTTGTAATGGAGTAGATCTTTGATTCTTAAGGTATAGAAAGTATTTGTGATGTGTATTGATGTAAACTCTATGAATTTATTACCTTCTTTGTTAAATGACATGTTTATGCCTTGTTCTTATTCGATGAAATGCTTGAGTGAAGGTTGTTTGCTTGAATATTTCATTTGATTGAATAGGTATATAGATTGTTCATCCCTATAGATGGGAATGTTCGAGTTTAAAATGGCAAGGCCTTGGTGACAGAGGACATCTCTCCTTTCATCTAGAGTCCTCCCTCTTAAGGGAGGGCAATTCTATTAATGGTTGATCTATGTACTTAATAAATTCTACTTTATTCAATGATAGGAAGAGTTTGTGTTAATCTAGGGATGTATGACTGGGAGCCCTAGTGATAGGGGTAATCCTTTAACCGAACTCTCTAAATTAGCCATTCTTCTTGCTAGCATTTGGATAACATAAGTAGGATATTCCAATTCATTGACGGGTGACATTGGTATTTAGTTAAATCACCTACAAGTCAGTATTGAAACTAGGAGGTTAACAATTCATAGCACATTAATTATCGTCATAAAGAAACCAAAACCCTAGAATCATTCTTCTTACAAAGACCACTTTCCTTCCTTTCTTCTCTCTTCTTCTTATTACATTATTTCACTTGTTCACACAACCAACTTTCATTTGTCTAGATAATTCACCATGTAAAGTTAACTAGTGCTTAATCACAGTCCTTGTGGATATGATAATCTTTTATATTACTTCGATATTCTCATACACTTGTGGGGACATCAGTTATTCACCCCCCCTCATGTGTTTCTTCGATCCTACATCCGGTCCTCCTTTGACCTATTTGACTTCTCTCACACATATTGTCAAACATTAAAACTCAAGCTCGGACCGATGATAATTCATCATTTTAGCATTTTATTTGGTCCAATTTTGGTTAATTATGGGTGAAATTTGATATGAATGTCTTATATTAGGTCTAGATTGTAATTTCTATATTTAATTGGACCTAATTACAAATTCTTATAATTTCTCCTCATATTTTGTGTATTTTTACTGATTATATTGATTTAGCTTTGTAGGTTAATTTGGACCAAGTCAAACTAGTCAAACCTGTCAAGCAAGTCAAGTCAAGTCAACAATTAGACTTTATCATCAATTGGAGGAGAAATTGGGCCTAAATCAAGAGGATTCAAACAAGATTGACCAAAGGACTTGACTCGTACTCAACCAAAGCACCCCCAAACCCTAATTCCTCTGAACCGGACTCAAATCGACTTGAACAAGGACTGAACCGGACTAAATTGGAGTGAACCATAGGAGAACCAAGGCTAAACCCGGTTCAAAACTTGAACCAAGTATAAAACCCAAAATTCACGAAGAGAAGAATTCAGCTGGGATTGTCGCGCGACACAGTCATCTTCTTCCACGCGTTGCTCTCGCGTCCCAGCTTCATTTGACATCATTCTTCTTCCACGACGTTGACAACTCGTCAAGCTATCCAGGCAATCCTTCCAGTGGCGGTAGTTGGCCGGAAATTGACCGGGAAACATCACCCTTTCAGCGCCGGCGAGGAGCTCTATTTTTTCTGCGGTGGTTCGCAAGATGCAGTTTTTCCGGCGCTGGCGGTGCATGAACGACGCTCCTTTTGATTGGATCCTGACCTAGGGGTGCTGGTGGTGTTCTCCTCCGAGTTTCAGATCTAGAGATGAAGTGGTTTTCATCCAATCCTTCCTTCTTCACGCTGGAAAATAGGGCGAGCACGAGCAGGGACTGTGTGAACTGGTTTTCCACGTTTCTCTTTGCTTGATCTGCGTTTTAGGTGCTTGATGAAGTGTAGATACGTACTTCAAGTTTTTTTGGGTCGATTCGCGTGTGACGGCGCGAATTCGTGGCTGCCGGATTGATGTTTGATGGAGTTTTTAGCTAGATTTTAGTGTAGACTTTCAATTCCTATTTTTAGGGTTTTAAATTTGTTCTCTATGTTTTTAATTTATGTTTTTAGTGTTAATTTAGTGTTAGATTTCATTTTCATGTTGATGTAGTTGTTAGATTTAATTTTGTGCTTTAGAGTAGATTTATTCCGCAACCCCCCCCCCCCATTTTTATATGAAAAACCCTAAGCAATAACCGATCCTAAGTCCAATCATCCATCGTTGCATTCGTTGGGATACGACTCGAGTAATTCCCTATACTATTTTAGTGTAGAGAGATTCGGTATTTTAATTGTAATTTGATAGGGCACTCGTGGTACGACACGCGAGTGGCCCCTTATCAACCAACCCAAACTTAGTTAAACTAGCAACCTTGACCTAAGGATGATTCCACCAATAGACTTGTGTACGAGCATGACCTATATGTGTTGACTGCCTATGTGTTGACTGCCAGACTGATCGGGGTAAAATTTCACCAAATGAATGAACCAATATTTTCCCACATTTTTTGATATTGCTCAAATGTAAAACGGATGAATTAATTGAGATTAATTCCATCGGATTGAAACCGATGAGTGTTGGTGCAGGATGCATCAATGATTGAACCTATGTTTTGATAATGGTAATGAGTTCATAGTTAAGGTTTATTATTGATTTAACAAGCTGAATTAAGTGTGCATGAAAGTCCTAAGTTATCTTAGGCAAGTGGAAAATCCTAGGGGATGTTAACTCTAGGTTGTGGAAAGTCCTAGCTGTGGTTAGGCAATGAAGTTTTGATCCGAGGAACTAGGCTGAAAGACTTGGCAGGTCGAGGATGTCAAGCGAAAAATTCTACGGGTCAGGGATCGGACGTAGGCGGAAGTCTACGATCACCAGGCGGGACTCGAATGCTAAACAAAAGTTCAAACGGTCTGGAGGATCGATTTGGTAACAGGTAAACTCTCCTGAGAGGAGTAGGTGAGGACGCGTTTCTCGTTGAGAGAACAGTAGGTGTCGGTCCGACCTAGGGTTTCGGTCAAAATCCAAAAGTCAAAATCAGACAATCCCAAGACTATCAAAATTAATTTATTAATCATATTTTATTTGTACTAACTTGTTCGTGTAGGGTATATTTGGTTTTAGACTAATATGCTTTTGCAGGAAAGAAAAATGGACAAAAAACCTCGGTTGAATAGTGTGGATGAATAGTGCTGGAGGTGCCTCCAGGGGCCTTGGTTGCAGATCTGCGTGGAGAGGTGTGGAGGCGCCTTCCAGGCAACGGAAGGCACCTTGGAGTGCTTGAAGGAAGCTTCAGAGTGATAAACTTTACAGAATATGGAGTTTATCCGCGGGGATAAAATTTTACACTTGAAGGCATCTCCAGAGAAATTGAAGGTGCCTTCAGCACCCTATAAAAGGGTTCTTCGAGCAGCTTCAAGGTGACAACTCAATTTCATGATCTTTCTGTTGTGCACTGCTTCAAAGACGTTCCAACAACTCTGCAACGTGATTTCGACGACCGAAAGCACGACATTCCGAATTCCAAGTCGTCGGTATAATTTTATTTTATTACTGCACTTAAATTTCAATATCCTTGTAATTATCTTTGTACTTATTGGAATTGATAATGGATTGCCCAAAGTAAACACTCAAAGAGTATGAGCCTTGGAGTAGGAGTCATCACAAGCTCCGAATCAAGTAAAATCAACTGTGTCAACTGTTCCTTCTTTTCTTTCTTTATTCCACTGTGTTTTACTCCGAATCTCTTTATGCAATAGATTTTACGACTCGAAAAAGTGAAAAAAATCACAAGCACTATTTACCCCTCCCCCCCTTTAGCGCTTTTCGATCTACAATGAGTAGTAATGGTTGGCGAGTAAAGGTATTGAATAACTTTATTCAACAATTTACTACTACCAAAGGCTAAGCTCCTTTATAAGAAGGAGGTCATTAGCAAAGCAAAAAGAGAGAACTCAAAGAAGACGCTTAAGAAAATCCTTCCACCTTCATTTCGTGATTTTTCTCTTTGTTGTGCACCCGCTTAGTAAATCACTAGTGATAGCATTCGAGTATGCCTTTAGTTTAATGTGATCGACTAGTGCTTGGTGGTGATCACAGTCTATCGTTGTATCCTAGGAAACAAATGATCCGAAAGAACCTCGAAGCATAGTTGAAAGTGGGGTGAATTTGTTTAACGGAAACTTCATCACGTATGCCTCAACAACTCTTTCTTCCAAGTCAACACTCGGGTTTGGTGAGTTGGTACTCGATTTCGGCAAGTCGACACTCGGGTTCAATGAATTGGCACTCAAGTTTGGTGAATTGGCCCTCAAGTTCAGCAAGCCGACACTCCGGTTTGGCGAGTCGGCACTCGGATTCGACATTCAACACTCGCATTCAGCACTCAAATTTGGTAGTCGACACTCTAGTTCAGCAAGTTGGTACTCGGATTTGGCAAGTTGTCACTAGGGCATTCGGACAACTTGCGTCCCTACTCGGCACTCGAAGCATTCAGCCGACTCAACTTCCCACTTAGACTCGGCTAGGACTTGGACTCGGCAATACAAAGTAAAAAATCTTCTAGATTGTTCAACAGGAGGACCTCAGAGAGCACATCTACATGCTACTGGAGACCATGTCGAAGAAGAAGAAAGTAGAAATGAGAGAGAAGGAGGTGCTGGTGTAGGCTGAAGAAGCAAAACCACCACCACCAGCTGTAGTAGCAATTCTAGAAGATGACGAAGAAGAACACTAGAATGGTCCGCCGCCACCGCCACCATCAAATTAAATGTTGTACCAATACTTTCAATTACTTCAATTTACGATCATCTTGTAGTAGTAAATTCACAGTTCTTAACTTCTTATACTACGAACGAGTAGTTTTTGACTTGTTGAATAAGGATAATATAGTAAACGTTAAATTAGGTTATACACTAAAACTTTTAATTTAAGGTTAAATCAAATAATATTAAATTATATTTTATTCCTCATAATTTTAATTATGTGATTATCAAGTAATTATATAACTAAGGGGGCGTTTGGTTCAAATTTATCGATCGGAATAGTAATGAGTTTGATTATGGGAGTCAATAGAAATGAGAATGTGAATTGTATTATAGTGTTTTGTTTAAATTCTGGAATGAATATGATTGTAATTGATAATGTTTGTTTCAAATCTACTTTAGTAATGGGAATCAAATAAATTCCAATTTTACCCTTACTAGTTAATGTATTAAAAAATATTTTAAAAAATAATTTCAAATATCAAGCAACATTTCTAGTTCCAAATATAGCAACATAATTTAAATTTTGAATCACCATCAAATGACATGTATACTGCTAAATTAAGCAACATATTTTCAATTTCAAGCTAATTTTTTCTTAAAAAATCAAAATACTTTCAATTTTATCCTTTGAATCAACATCCAGCATATGATAAAGCTATTATTACCAAACAATACCATCAATAATAAAATGTACCGTGCCGGCGGGATACTTTTGACAGGTATGTGGCAGTTGATCGAGGGTTGCGGCTGACGGAGGAGGACGTGGAAGCGGGCGGCAGGAAGTTGGTGGTGACAGGGAGGAATCACGAACGGAGGAGATCTGGCAGGCGGCAAGGAGGAATCGAGGACGGAGGAGATTCGGCGGGCGGCAGGAAGCCGGCGATGACAGGGAGGAATCGTGGCAAATCGACGAATCGGTGAAGAGGGATTGTCGCGATGAAGAGGTTTGTCGAAGAGGTGAAGAGGTTCATGGCTTTATTGGGAAGGACAATTTTGGTATAATAAAAAAAAATTATTCCTGAAATTTAGGAATCAATCGATAAAAGGGGATGAGACGTTAATAAATTTTGTCTAATTTTAAGTAATGATTCTTATATCCATATTTTTTATTTTCGTATTCCAAACATTAAAAATGATAATCATTCCCTTTCATTCCATTCTCTACCCTTATAATAACTAAGGCGAACGTACTCTTAACGTATGACTATTACATTCAGAAATAAGTAATTTGACAGACTGCATTGACCACCTTAAGAGATGTGTTGGCTACGTTGGACGACTGTAAAAAATGATTAACCTGGAAATGGCATTTTGACTATCCAAACGAATGTAATAAGACTTACAACTATGTGTTTGAGACAACTAACTTGAAAGGGTAACTCAATTATCCAAAATGGTGCATCAAGTAGTTAAAAAGGTCATTTTCTACTCAATTGAGTACATCTATCTAAATGGATGCCTATCCCACCCAAGGAGGTGCATCAACCCGAAGGGATACTTCAATTCAAAAGGATTTTTTATAATTTAGGTATTTAATTCTTTCAATTAATTAATTATGGAGGTGATCAATTCGATCTTATAAAAATTTTTCACCAATCATAAAAATAAATTGGGAACACTCGCAGAGAATCATCTAAGCAGCCAACTTTTTTAAGTTTATTGTTACACTAGAAGAAAATCCTTAGAATACATTGTAGTTAGAATTCAAATTTTAGATATCTAATTAAGACCTAATCTGACAAAATCAACTTACCACAAAGGAGAATAGCAACATTGGATCTAAAAATTTTAACACAATATTATGGCTATGACAACCGTGGGCCCATCGAAGTTAGAGAAGTTCTCTGTAACCGATTTTACAAAGTGACAATAAAAATTAGCTTAATGACTTTAAATCTTATAGGGTTCTTGTCCAATGATGTGCCTAGCATGACCAAGAATACTCCTAAGTCAGGGGCAACATTGATTGCATGATTGATACCTGGTAAAAATAAATAAAAATAATAATATAATTGATGGCATGAAAGCAAAAAAATCTTTCTGTGGGGAAAAAATATCCTTTGACACAACATACATTATTTTGGGAGTTGTCATATGAACACTAGATAGCGGAGAATGTTGCCTTAAAACATGTCAATGTCAAGTAATGATCAACAACTCGGCTCAGCGAGTCAGGAACTATCTATGTATTTTTATTTTTTATCTAAGGACACATGCGGTGGTAAGTGACGGGATGATCTAGATCATTAGATCAAGATTGATAAATCTTGTTCATTTAATTTGAAAGGTTTAAGTGCCTTTTGGATCGTTCAATCTGAACCATTGATTTCAAAAGGATGACATCGAATGAAGAGGTAGTGTGTCTCTTGGGAAAGGATGTGATCTAAATCATCCAATTCAAAATGGATGGATGAGATCTAACTGAACCAAGAGATTCTTATACTCCTTCATTTATTATAAATAAGATTTCTCACAACCTAATCTAATCACTCAATTTATTCCTAGCAAAGCAAGCATTGCATTCCTACTTGCATTGGAGAGTCGAGGAGATTCTTCGGTTCGGAGGTATTGCGATTTACAGTGCTGCTATCGCAAGATAAAGTCGTTTCATCTTGGGAGACAATTGCTATATTCCGTGAGTATGTGCCGGGAAAATTTGTCTTAAAGAGATAGAGTCTAACCCTAGCCTCGACTTCGCTAAAGAGGTGTTATATCGATATTCTGCTCGTGCTCAGACTGCACCACCACCATCCCAAACAGATACAGCGAGGTTTGACTATTTCACATGACATATCATACGTTTGAGGTACGCAAATTATTCGTGATACAGGCCACTGTGATCTATCAGGGCTTACCAAATTTATCTGGTGGCTAATTTATGGAGTTGGATTGTCCAATTTTAGGATTAATCAAATCGTAAAAATGAGATACTTGATGAGTTAACAAAAAAGGTCATAAGCTATCTATTTTTTTATACCAGATATCCAAATTTTATAACCTGACTAATCCTAGAGTAGACAGTTTGATTCCACATTTCATCCACTAAATAAATTCAAGAAGTGGGGTGACTCTTAACGTGGCACCCCAACTTCACATGTCGTTCAATAGCCATAGAGGCACCAGCATGAGAATTGAATATGATTGTTTAAAAAATGCTCTATGCCTTTTACCACCACATTAAACCCTATCTAAGCTTCTTCTATAACTTGTTAAAGTACAAGCTCTATATATACTTTTATTACCCGACATACTCATCTATGGGCAACCCATGAATATCTAATGTTAAATTTTTTTTAGGGTTTAGGATTTAAGATTTAGAATTTAGAGTTTAGTATTTAGGATAATGGAAGTAAACAATTTAAAAAAATAATAATTAATGTTAGATGCTCACGGATTGCCTATAGATGAATGTGCAGGTAATAAAATTCACTATCTCTTTCTCTGTATATATAGTGAAATATTACCT
>JBAMIE010036442.1:0-18723 GCA_037177295.1 Kaempferia parviflora
ATCCTAAGCTCCTGCACACTTAGTCACAAGGTTAGAAACACACAGGACCTAACCTAACTTGGTTGATCACATCAAAACAATCACGAGGACTAACAACTACAATTTAATTATGTTTAGAAACAATGTGGAATTTTTAACCCTTCATGTTGTATTACATGTTTCACTTATTTTCTACAATATGCATTTTTTAATGTTCAAATTAATAATATATATCAAAATATATACCATAAATTCTAAATTGTAAATATAATTTAAGCAAAAATGTTAAATGATACATTCTTATGATCCTATGCTATGATTATATGATCTATTCTGATGAATTATTTTTATGGTTCTTAAAAAAGATTTCAACCTTGATACATTGACTTCGAGGGCTTTTAACTTTACTGATAAATTATATTAATTTTTTTTTCCCAATCATTCTACTTGTCTTAATAGTGCAACTCCCAGTAAGCCACAACTCTCATTCTATTTGTATTTACAAATTCTTTATTACTTCTGGCCCATGTTTCCTAAACATGGGTGATATATTGTATGATATCAAAAATTTTATATTATGTTGTATATTGTATTAAAAATTTTAAAATTTGAAAAATATATATTGATATCATATCGAATTTTCGATATGGTATAAATTTCATACTTTTTATACCAAAATTATTCAATATTTTGATATTTTTGATATACGAATATGTGGAGTAGTCTTTAATGACAAGGACAGGTCATTGATTCTGAATGTATTGCTGGTTCATTTTGGGAGCTTAAACATCTGCATTGAGTTATGAAATTAGATATGGCTACACCATAATGAGCTGTAAGACTTCTTGGTGGTAAAAGGTGATAATACTCATCTCAGATACCTTTCACAGTATTGGTGCAGGGTGCACCAATGATCGAACTTAAGTTTTGATAATGACAGTGTTTAAAGTTAAGGTTTGTTGTTGATCTAACAAGCTGAACTAAGTGTGCAGGAAAGTCCTAAGTGATCTTAGGTAAGTGGAAAATCCTAGGGGAAGGTAACCCTAGGTCATAGGGGAGGTAACCCTAGGTTGTGGAAAGCCCAAGTTGCGGCTAGACAAGGAAGACTTGGCAGGTCAAGGACGTCAAGTGAGAAATCCTATGGGTCGGGCATCGGACGTAGGTGAAAATCCTGAGGGTCGCGAACACGAGGTTAAAGACTGGACGGGTCGAGAATCTGACATCTAGCGGAAAGTCCTGAGGTTTCCGATGCTGAGCAAAAGTCCAAACGGTCTGGATGACCGGTTTGACAATAAGTAAACTCTCCTAAGATAAGTAGGTGAAGACGCGTTCCCCGGTGAAGGAACAATAGACGTCAGTTCAACCTAGGGTTTCATTGGAAATCCGAAGTCAGAATCATACAATCCCAAGACTGTCAAACTCATTATAATACTATATATTATTGTTGGTACTAACTTTGTGGTGCAGGATATTGAAACTGGACAAAAGGCTGAAATTCAAGCTCGAGGCGCTCGGACCTTGTCTGGGCGCTCGGATCAGGGCGCCTTCAAATGTAACCGAGTTGGAGCGTGGAGATTAGCCAGGCATACGTCACAGTCCGGGCACTCGGGAAGTGATAAAACTTCATCGATGAAGTTTTGGAGAGTATCACCTCAGCCCCTATGGGGGCACACGGGAGTGGTTCGGGCGCCTGGAGAGGGGCTATATAAAGCCCTTCGACCAAAGGCAAGAAGACATTAATTGAAACAACTTCTGCTCTTGCACGCTACTCTGGAAAAGTCTCTATGACGTCCGAAAACTGCTCCGACAACAAATATACTAAAGATCTCTTCCTCCAAGTCATCAGTATTTGTTTATTGTTTAAATTACTTGTACTCAATTGAAATTGTATTTGTATTCCTCGATTGATTAGTGATTGCCCAACGAAAGACTCTCACGTGTGAGCCTTAGAGTAGGAGTCGCCACGGGCTTCGAACCAAGTAAATCTTGACGTCTTTTATTCTTATTCTTCTTTTTGTTCTGTATTCCGCTGCATTCTCTCGATTGCTTTATGAAAAATGTGAAAAAACTATGAACGTTATTCACCCCCTTGGGCTTTCGATCCTACATACAGTTAGTCCCTATGTTATATAAAGAAAGTTAAATCATAAATAGCTATTAGCCTGAATAGTAACTAGTGCATGAGAGAGGGCAGAAACCAGACTATTAACCAGTGACCCAAGATTTCATTATAGTAACACCCCATTTATTAGCCAACTATCCATTTTGAGGGGACAACTGTAAGACTTCTTAACTCTAGAGAATGTCGATGCATTATATTTGGGATGGACTTAGGGATGGAGCCACTCAGGGGCTATCTTGGGCTACAACTTAGCTCTGATTGGCTCCATCTTTGGTACCTAAGAGGGAAAAAAGATGAATAATTTTTAATCATCTAGTAAATACCAAGTAAAAATAAAAAAATACTTTGTTTTCAATTATTTTCTTTTTTATTAATTAAAAATCTTTTAATTTAAGATAAGTTGGAGATATGACACTTAAATTTATGTTATCTCTGCATCCTCATTATCTTTACACATCTTTCTTGCACCGTGTAATGTTATTTTAAATTCGATTATATATTTGTTTAATTAATTTTTTTACTTGCAACATGTCTCCTTGTATTCCCTTAGATATCAGCCAACTATGGATGATTTCTACCCTCCTTGTCATTGACTCCAAAATGCTTCAATTCTCCTATAACTTTAGCTGCCTAACTCACCTCGCTCCTCTCATCGTTGTCCTTTATCACCCTCCCCCGACGATATCGCCTCCCTCCTTCGTCTCGTTTACTCGTTCACATGCCCTTTCCCTATCGCCTCTTGTGGTCAGGCTCTCACCCTTGAAGGCATAGTCGTCAACATGACCGTCTCAGCCGCAACTGCCATCACCCGATAGAAGTATCCTCCACATCGACATACCCTTATATTGACACCAGAGGCAAATAGTTATAGATTGATGTCCTACTTGAGACGCTTGAGCATGACCTCGTAACAAACTCATGGACGGATTACTTGTACCTCACTGTCGGTGACACACTCTCTAACATCGACGTCAGCAATCAAACCTTCTATTATGATCCCAAATTTTCAATGTCCACGAATTTTCCAATAAGTTAAAATGTTGAATTCCCCCATCAATTCACTTATTTTACATAGTTTCTTTTATAAATTACTGGATTAAATATAAAATCTTATGAGAGGTAAAAAAAAAAAATTTAAAACCGATATATGTCGCAAATTGTTAAGAGTTAAAAAAAAATATTTTTTCCTTTGAAATTTCAAGGGTCAACATGAAATTTTGTGGGTGAGAATAAAATTAGACTTCCTCGCTCGGTCTCTGAGAAACCGGTAGCGACTGGGAAGATTAGGATTTAGGAAGAGGAGAGCAGTTGATCGATCTCTGATCTATCGCTAGGTAGAAGCTTACCGATCGATTTACCAGGTACTCAACCGCGTCTCTTTTTCGGGTTCCTGTTCTTGTTGATCTTGTTGTGGAGTAGTTCACGGATGGGAATCCCTTCGTTTATCTGCCGAGGTTTTGGTGCTAAAGGTAGTTTCTTGGCTTTCTAATCTCGCTCTTTGTTTGGATCTATTGATCAATCAAGGTTGTGCCAATCTGTAGAGTTCTTATCATGGAGTTGGTAAAGTAAAGTGTCACAGATGGGCGAGTGTCAATTTTTTGGAAAATTTGAAATGACTTCTTAAAGGAGGAAGTTTTTAAACTTTTCCTCTTTTTTCCTTTTGTGTCCTTCTATCTTGTCTGTCTTCATTTGGAGTTTGTGCTTTGATCTGGTGTTGTCGATATCTGCAGCATAAGAACAGCTTTGAATTTATTTTCTAGTTACTGGTTGGTAAACTGGTGCAGTTAGAAAGGACTTCTGAATGGTCTGATGATGCTAAGGGAGTAAAGCATAAAGGCTGGATCTGCATCTCTTTGATACTCCTCAGCAGGTTTTTACTTAATTGTTTCAATTGCTGTTTTGATCTCTCCATTCTCCATTTTCTTGCTCGTTTGTTTATCATACAATATATTGCTCTTTTGGTCTTTTTTTTTACTTAATTGTCATAGATATTTCTGAATTACTTGCCTAATTTGATTGTGAATTTGTGATACTTTCTCAGAGAAATGATTCATTTTGGAAGATTTTGAGATTTGGATAGTTAAATTTTTGCTGGTACACATCATGGGTGACTCGACAACAATGACCATTGAGTTCCTTCGAGCTAGATTACTATCTGAGAGGACTGTTTCTAAAGCTGCAAAGGAAAAAGCTGACCAATTAGCTAAAAGGGTTAGCTGTATATGCTGTCATGTTTCTTGCTGGGAAATCTGCTTTGGGTGTTATATGATTTAGTGGGTTTGTTAATGTTTCATATTCAGGTCATGGAATTAGAGGAGCAACTTAGAATTATGAATATCCAGAGGAGGAAAGCGGAACAGGCAGCAATGGAGGCTGTCTCCATTCTAGAAACTAATGGGATTAATGATCTCTCTGATGCAATCGATTCTAGCTCTGACAAAGATGAAAGTCCTATTGCTGAGAGAGGGTGTGAGGAAGACTTTGGAGAAAGTGAAGTTTGTACAAAGGCAAATGAAGAGAGGATTGTTGTTGGAGATACACAATCAAATTCTTACCTTGAAGATTCATCCTCTCAAGTTGGGAGCTTGTCATGGAAAAGCCATAGTAGCAGCCCAGATTCTTCTAGAAAGACCAAAGGAAAGCAGGACAGGCCGAGACAAAGGCGAAATAGTTTTATATCATATGTCGAGTCTTCTCCAAAATATAACTTGGGAAAGTCATGCCGCAGAATAAAACGGAAAGAAGTGGGGTATGCTCCTTTTTCCTCTTATGTCATTGTCTTGAATCATATTAAATCCTGTTTTATTTCAGAAGTTTGAAAATGATGAAATTGAGTTGGTGCTCTACCAGATCATATGCAGAAATGGGAGATGATTATGCAATTAACAGTGATGACTTAGCTAACTTATCTGTCAAAGTTTCTGGAAGTCTGACATCTTTGGCAAGTTTGGAAAAGAAAGAAGCTGATGGAATTGGGAATGAGAGAGATGAAGAAATGGAGAGAGTTCTGGAGCAGCAAGCCCAGCTGATAGGTCAGTTTGAGGCAGAAGAAAAAGCTCAACAAGAATGGGAGAAGAAATACAATGAGAATAAAAGCTCAAATCTGGTAAGGTTTTCCTTATGATATGGAGGCAACAAAACTTTTGCAAAGAGTTCTGCAAGTTAGTTTAAATCTGGTTGTTAAGTTTGCCACCTCTAATCCAAATTTGCTCAAAAGACTCAAATCTCAAGTAGCATCTTAATTGACTATGATCTCATAATCCTATCAATCTTATTCTGTGTTCACTTAGTGTTCCAATGTAAGACATGGATTCTCACAATCATTTAAATTAGAAAACTCAAATCTTAGGGTCTCAATTATGTTTTGATCTCATAATTCTAACCCTATGTTTTCATTTCTAAGTAGGATCTTGATTCGGAAAATCATAACTTGATAGGAAAGACACTAAAAAAAGTAAGCATCTCTTTAATTTTAAATTCCAAGTAGAAAATAAAGTTTTTAACCATTTCCATTATCATCTATTTTAATAAAAGTTGGACCAATAAAAATATTTTATGATACATTGATACTACAACACACATTTTAATTATGTTTAGAAATAGTGTGGGATTTTTAATTCTTCACATTTTATTACATGCTTCACTTATGTTCTACAATGATGGAATTTTTAGATGTTCAAATTAATAGTATATATTAAAATATATACCATAAATTCTAAATCTCAAATACAATTTATGCAAAAATGTTAAATTGTACAGTCTTATGATCCTATACTATGATTATATGATTCTGAAGAATTTTTTATGGTTCCTAGAAAGGATCTCAATCGTGACCACATTGAATTCAAGGGCTTTTAACTTTCCTGAGAACTTGCACTACTCTTTTTCCCCCTCATTCTCCTTGCTTCAATAGTGCAACACTGCTTCACAGCTGTTTCATTCTGGCTCATGTTTCCTAATGTAGTACTCTATTTTTCATGTTTGTTTGCTATCTTTCTCCTATTTGTGTCTTTGCTTGCCTCGTATATCCAATAAGTTTTATCCGCAAGAACTAATTCTTTAAAAGTACATCTTATAATTTTTGGTATGAAGAAAATTTAGTATGCAATAGCAGTCTATCGACTGGCACCTCTTGTATTTTATCTTTCTTCACAACAATTTGTGCTTATCCAATTGATTTGTTAAAATTAAAATTGACAGTTTTGTACACTTTCTCCACTTTGAAATTATATATACCCAAGGTCTTTGCTATTCTTGTTGAAATTGCTTTCCTACTCTAAACTACTGCTTCCAGCTTCCTCCATGTCTCATGAGCCCTAAGCATTGTGATCAGAGAAGCTGCATTTTTGTTGCCAAACTTATCACCATTTTGATTGTACATCATAGAGCCAATGCAATTTTTCTATTGTTTTTTGGAGCATATGAACATTTTGGCTAATAGTTTTGTTGATATTTTTCTCTAATCTTTTCTCAATATTTAGGACCTCTCCAAATCTGGGATACTGTGTCGTGTCACTGAAATTAATGCTGAACCCCAGAAAGATGCATTTGCATGTTTTGAGAAAATAGCATATGAAAACTACCAAGCAAAATCAGATGGTATTGTGATTCTCCCTGGGAGCCGAGATCTTGAATGTCCATCTAAAAATCCCGTGCTCGACATATCGAATGGTGTACTACCTCCTAATACATCAGATGGTGATCATCCTGCGGGTAATGCATCAAATGATGAACATTCAGTAAATATTGACAACAGGCTCAAAGGAAAAGGTTATGAATTAAATGCCTTCATGCCTGCTGATCTATCTGGAACTCAAAGTAGAACTAACTTTTTGGCTAGTGCCGATGGCTCAGTGGTTCAAATAGGTCAACATGTGGAAGTTAGTGACATTGAGGCCTGTTTTGTCGAGATTGCATTTCCAACCCAAGTAAGCACAGTATCCGGCTCTTTTCATAAGAAGAGTGATATTCTAGTACATGAAAACTCTGACAGTGGATCTAGTAATAACAATGATATACTTGCACAAAGCCATATTGATTCACTACCAATTGGAAGCCATTCTGCCACTAATTCCTGGAAAGAGATACAAAAATGGCCATTATCAAGCACTCAAGAATCATCTTACACAAAACCATATCAATCAACCAGCAACAACCTCAGTGGAGTCCTGGAAGCTCTTCACCAAGCCAAGATGTCCTTACAACAAGATCTCCATAGATTGCCTTTGCCAGGTCAAGGCATCAAAGCAACTTTACCATCAGCAAGCACTAGCCATACTAGGACAAATATACTTGGTGAAAGTTTGAAAGGTCCAAGCAGTTCTTCCAGCTTATTCAGACTACCGACTGATATCTTTCCTCAGTCACAGAGCTCAGGGAGTGACTTTTACAGTTCAGGAGTAAGTTTGGCAGCCAGCTATCCTCGCCCTGGATGTGCCATCACCGCAGGTGATGATGATCACACAGCGATTCCTTATTTTGAATCTGGGCCCAAGAATTCCATGACTAAATTTGATATTGGTAATTACCATCCAGTTATAGGCATTCCTGCTTCTACCAGGGGTACCTTACCTTACTCACGCTTGAAAGCAGACCAGATACCCTTCTCAAATGGAACTGGTGTTCCTTCTGGAGGACAGAACTTTAACAGTTATCCTCGATCCAGGGAACTTCCTCTTTTCAGCCGATATTCCATGTCATCAAACCCGACTAGAGATGGAACAACCTTCCATAGTAGATCTGCAAGCTCAGTGCACCAGCAATATTTTGAACACTTTGGCATTGAAGAGCCTTCTCAAAGTAGATATTCCCTTCCATACTCGGACTTGACGAGAGGGGGAACAACTCTCCATAACGGGGTTTTAAGGCCTCAGACAGATGCAAGAAACCAAATGCATCCTCAAGATCAGTACTCCTTGTATGGTGGTAACGGGGCACAATCCAGTATGCGAACGCTGTAGTATAGTTTAAAATGTCTGATCATTAGGAGGATTTGTTCTTATTATGATATTAAGTTATGACCTTTGTTGTGAAACCATAGTGTCTATTTTGCCCTAGAAGCTGCCAAAACAAAATTATTCGAAGGCTGTGGCATGCTTGAGTGCTGTAACATTTTGTTATCTCTTGAACCCTTAACCGAACTGTGTTCTTTCATATGCCGAGATGACTGAAATGCCAAAGAGTTTGCATGATACTCAATCTCAGCATTAGTTTTCAGAAAATTTCATTTTTGCCTTCCTAATTTCATATGTTTTGGGAGATTTTCCTAAGTTTCAATTCAGTAATTTTGGCACAGGCTTGTAGATTTTTTTCTCTTTGTATTCTTAAAATATCTCCTAGAATTTAATTAATTCTTCAAGTTTAAGATTGTTAAAATATTTCTCAATGTTTTTGCAAGGCACATTACTTGAAAGATTCAAGCATGGGACTCTTTACATCAATTTGAGTGAATGCCTACTAATTTCTTTTCATCCGAATAGAGCTCAACTCTTAATCGTTTATTCAAACTCTATTTGAATGTGATAAATGACCATCTGAATCCGCTAGTGCCAAATTTAAATTATTGAATATGTTTAAATAAGCAACAGAGAAGAATCATTCAAACTTCTGAGTGATGTAAACACTCCTGTGCATTTGATGGAAGTGCACAATAAAATACTTCAAACATCTCTTAAGTCGCTACTTAATGATTGTATGTAGTAAAAAAATAGCTCAGTGCACAAAGTTTCTATAAGTGCGGGCATATTGAATTAATTATACGTAATCTTATTTTCCTTTTATAAAATACTTCCGGCAACTCAAATTCATAACCTCAAAGTCATATATAGCAATAACTTTATTATTGTACTAAAACTCCTCTTTCATTTTGAGTAGTCACATTATGCAAAACGCTTCAAATGTTCAATGTTTTATGTTTATCAAAGTTTCAATAGTAGAATTTGCAAAACCATATTCTCTTAGAATTTGGGTGTGGCACACTAAGTTCTTACCTCTTGAACTAAGCTCTCTATTTCGAAGGCCAAAAGTTAACTACCGATAAGCATGGCGAGATGTTAGAACCAGGAACACACACATCTTTAAGCCAATGAGAAGAATTAGAACGAAATACATTATTATGTCTCTCTTATTTCTGATTTTTCTCACTTATATTCCTGAAAAGTTTTAATTCTCATTTATATCCCTCATCTTTTATTTTTGTTCCAGATAATATCCCTATCGTTAATTGAAATACATTATTATGTCCCTCTCATTTTTCATTTTTTTCACTTATGTCCCTAAAATGTTCTCATTCTTATTTATATCCCTCCTCTTTTATTTTTATTCCAAATAACATCCCTACCATTAATTGCTTTGTGAATATTAGACAGAAGTGATATGTGATATACACTTGACTCTATTCTTCCCTGTAATACATTTCTGTTCCTTTTCTCCCCTTTCACAACGCATCCTCGTCGTCACTGCTTGAATCCGACCTGACATTTCGCGACAAGAAATTCGGTGGCAAATGGCAAAACTACACCACTAGTTTTCTATCTCTCATTGATGATCTACCATCTGAAGATTATATGGGTGACTTGTTCTTCTTTTGTAAGTTCCACACAATGTCGACGCAAGCCTTGTCCATCATGTTCTAGAAGTTCCTCACAGTGATGAACAACCGCAATAGGTGGGCTCCATTCGTCCTTGAGGTTCCAGGGTGGTAGTATTCCGTGACGCGCCTCACTAGCTCCATAGCGACAATGGCCATGCCTTCAACCTCTCAATCTTCTGCACTTCATAGTGGAGGAGGTCGTCCAGTCAGAGAACAAATGCCTAGTAGTGAAATGCAACCATAGCCACGGGTTGACCACCCTGGACCGCACGACCAACTGGGGTGGCACTGGCACGAGGGAAGAGAGGGAGAAAGAGTACATCATGTTGGACCTTCCTGTTGTCGTCAGGGGAATCAGCGACAAGTTCTCGAGCGTTAAGAAGGCCACCAACGTCGACCCCAACTCCCTCATGGGGACTTGCACTTCTCTAGGGGCCATTTGGCTGAGATCAAGCATTTCCTAGAATCTTGCGATAGCAACGAGTTCACGAGGGAGATGCAGGCATTCATCGGGATGGCGGAGGAGGAGCTACGAGCAACGAGAGAAGAATAGGGGCGGGCGATGGAGCTGGTGAGGGGCGTCACAGAATACTACTACCCTGGAAACTTCAGGACAAATATAGCCCATCCATTATGGTTGTTCATCACCGTGAGTGACTTCCTGAATATGGTGGGCAAGGCCTGTGTTGACATCATGCGAAACCTGCAGAAGAAGAACAAGTAGCCCACAACAAGAAACCAGTCACATGGTTTCCCCACTTGCCGATGAATTTCTTGTCACGAAATGTCAAGTCAGAAATTGGTCACATGGTTTCCCCATTTGCCGACGAATTTCTTGTGACAAAATGTCAAGTCAGATTCGAGCATCAACGATGAGGACCCGCCATGACAGAGGAGAAGAGGAACATAAACGCGTGACAAAGAAAAATAGAGTCACATGCACATTACATGTCACTTCCGTTTGATATTTACGGAGCAATTAATGGTAGAGAAATTATTTAGAATAAAAAATTTAAAAAAAAAGAAGGGATATAAATAAGAACGAAAATATTTTAGGGACATAACTAGGAAAAATATGAAACAAAAAGGATATAATTATATATTTTAATTAATAGTAGGGATATTATCTTGAAAACAAATAAATGAGGAAGGATATAAATGAGAACGAAAATATTTTAGAAACGTAAATGAAAAAAACTTAAAACACGAGGATGCCAACCAACATGAGGGATGCCAACCACTAAGGGCTGGCTTAGGAGTTTCTAACATGAAGAATCCTGATAGACTTCAAAAAATCAAAGGTCTTTGTAGGACTTTCCCTCCTACTTAATTCTAGAATTTATATAGCATACTATTTTTCGAACATCAAAAGTAAACAAAGAAATCCTGCCGACCAATGCATGCGAATAGTAGAGAAATACCCATCTTTCTGAGTTAATAGTAGTTGATCCACAACATTCAAGAGTAAAATTTGAACATGACCTGAACGTATTAACCTCATACACTGAAACCAAATTCTTCAAACTGCCATATCCATGAACAAGCGAATGAAAAGAGGAAGATATAATATGTCAGTGCAGACGAAGATGTAGGCAATGCTAGTTCTTTTAGGAATGAATCAGGTGAGATCATCTTCCTCCTCTTCCTTTGCTTTGATGGTGTTCTTCACACGTAAGAGAAGCGTGGTTTTCCAAGTATCCTATTGTCGATTGAGATTTGTATTATCAGCAAAATCACAAGTTTAAACAGCAAAAATGCCATGTAACGCTGCCAGGAAAGTAAAGACTAAAGAACGCCACAGCGAAAATATGAAAAAGATGTGTAGGGGTTATGAAGAAACATAGAATGACTTTCGCATATCAGATGAAAGAACTTATTGCAATGTGAAACAAATTGTCGCTTCTATATGAAGATTTGTTAGCCTGCACACCCCATCTGTGCACGACCGTGGTCACTACTAAGTGTGCTTCCGGGCACCCGGAAGCCCACAGACAAGGTGTGCAAACTATCATTTCTCTATATATAGGTATCATAATCAGGACTAACAGAGTTGTAGTTTGAAAGAACAAACAGAGAAAGAAAGAAGTTGGGGTTGGAGAAGATTTATCTGTGAAATTAGGGCTTCTTGAATTTAACATTGACGATTATGTAGGATATCAGGACTCCTTAATAAATTACTAGAGGAATATAGATATATAAAACAAATCATAAATTCTAATTCCAATCAGCATATGTAAAACTTAATTCAAACATCTGTTGTAATCCGAAACTATTTGGTATTGTTGTAATGAAGCAATTATTATATCAAGTTTAGTATTGAACTCAAATCTATTACCCACACATTTGGTAAGAAATTATCAACTTTTTTTGTTCTCGCTACCTGAAACACGCCAGACCAATGCGAAGAACAAAGAATTTAGAGTAAACCTAACATTAACAGAAAATACATACCAGCCTTGTCATACTATCATATTCATGAAGTGCTTCTGTAAATTTCTCAACATCTCCTTCATCCATTGAATCCGCTAACGCCTGAAATGGAAATGGTATCAAAGAAGAAGGGGGGGAAAATGAATACATTAACTGACATGTTAATAGCTAAAATTTGAAGCTTCACAGACATTATTTCTTAATTTTCGTAACATAACTAGTCAAAATTCATTGTACCATAGACAAATAATAAGTGACTTCTTACATGATAGTTTGTTCTGAGTTTCTGAGCAAGAAAACAAGCAAGAACGCTCAATCTGTTATATAATATCTGTAAAATTGTGTTGGTATATTCTATAGCTGTTTTATCGACAGAGAAAAAATTGTATCCTCAAGAGAATATTAGCGAAACAAGATAAGCATTCATTCTGATACACATTTAGTTAGCCTTCCTAGTTCTATATTTAATCCATTCTTCCAACACAACTGATTTGAAACACTCCAGTTGAAAAGATTTTGTCTATGGTAAAATAGATTATGTCAGGTCTTCCGGCAAACAGAAATTGTAGGAACTTGGTCAGCTAAGCAAAGAGTCTATCTGTAAATGACAAGCCAGACAAACTTATCATCCAAAAATCGAATGAAGTCTTACAGATAAAAGTTTGTATTCCCGTGTGTCTGAAAAAGTTGGATCAATTTCCTGTACAAGTGGAGTCAGGTAATGATATTTCTCACACAAAAGAAACATCAATTAACAACCAAAACAAACAAACCTGATATCTCTCTAATGCATTTGTAATTGCAACAACATCACCTTTGCACAATTGACATATTCCAGCATTAAGAAGAATTCCCTTAACACTGTACTTAAGAAGATTATTATTGATCGAGTGTTTGGCATTTGCTTCGTAGATTTCAATTGCCTTTGGGTATCTGGAAAGATCACAATGTGTTAAAATTTCCATAGCTACAATGGAAAGTTTAAACTATTTGAAGATTAACATATGCATATGAGGATTCTAGAAGTATATAGAAGGCTAGTGATCTGCAAAGTCTTCAACAGTGAACAATGCAAATACTGAATATAGAAATTTTCAGAACCTTGAGATAATTAAAAGATAAATACATGACACAGAATGAAAGCAAAACTTTGTTTAGATGGTATGCATGGTATTATGGTCAAAGCAAAGAGAGTTGTTCACCAAACACAACTTCCATATGGCAGATAAGACTCCGACAAACTGAATGTACAAGGAAAAATGGTGGATAAGGTACTCTACTATGTATAACTGACTAAGTTATATAAATTACCCTGGAGAAATAGTATCATCCAGACCAAACTTTGGAAATACTATTGATTTTTGGACAGTAGATGGATTTTATAATCTCAAATGGTTGTTTAATGCAACTATTTTCTTACTCAGTGAACAAATATACTTACTAAAAACAAAATGATAGCAACAACAACAACAACAACCAAACCTCCTTCCACTAAATGGGGTCGGCTATATGGATCACTATACATTATTGGACTCTATCACCTACTATATTATTATTTATATTTAAATAAATTTTATCTGATTTTATTGTTGCTAGCCAAGTTTTTTTCTCCTCTTCCTCGCTTGATATGCATATTTGTCATAGTTTACATGAGCATTTATTTGTCATAATTTCACTCACTAAACAATCACATAAACAAATAGCATAATTTACCCATGAACATAAAAAGTAACAGCTAACTATGGTAAACTAATAAGATAGATAAATGTAATTTATTTTACATTTGCACAAAGAAGTATTAGTTTACTATAGTAAATCAATGAGTTAAAGAGATAAATGTAATTCTGAAGGTGCGAAAGAAGTGTGAAACCTACATATTCTAGCATTGCATCATACAATATGCAAAATCATTACTCCAAGAACATTGGTAACAAAAGGTTTATGTTATAATCCCACTTGCTAATTAATAATAAAAAATAACCAAACCATTAAGATTCCCAGTTTAATATGTTAGAATAAAATACAAGATAATTATACTTACTGTTCTAGTTGAGCGGCTAATTGAGCAACCTTTTGGTTACATTGGTTAGCAGAAGTTGTGACTTCCTCACTTTGAAATAGATCAGCAGCTCGTTCAAAGTACTCAATAGCCTTCTCTAGATGCTGTTCTTGTTCATATAACTCACCAAGCTCCTGTATGATGATGATGATGTAGCATCTCAGTAAAAGAACTTACTATCTGAAATAGCCGACAGTTATACAAGCACACTATCAACTTAAATCAGGAAACAATCATCATCATAGATCTTAACTGTAATTCTATTCCAAACACATAATTTTAAACTGTTTTCATTCCCAAGATAGCTCCATATGTCATATAGCACATGCATGGCATGTCCCCATGTCAACACCTTAGCAGTAAAATCAGTGAAGTCCCCACCTATGTAATTAAATAGCAGAACTACAGATGCAAACTGTGAATATTTCCTAAAATTGAGTTTTCTAACTAATTTGAATCAACTTATAGTAAAACAATAAAAGGAAACTTCTCAGATAGTTCATAACCTTGCAATATCTTGCAGCCATGTTCAGTCTACCAATCTCCAAGAAAATGTTGACAGCCTGGTCTAATGACTGCGTTGCATCTGCATGGAATGGAAACAAGTTTCTGAGGTTCAAATAGCAAGGTGAAAGTTTCAAAATGTTGTTCGCTTTTCATGCTTAGTTACATAAACTAGAAAAATCAAGAAACATGGAGCCACTCAAATACAGAAAGGAAAAAAAACTACTACAGTGTCAGGAAATTGCAACATATAGAGTGGTTTAGTTATATTCAGATGATTATATACCTTGAATTGAGATCTTCTTATAACAATTTGCTGCATCAACATAAGAAGAGGCAGCTTCATGCTTGCTTTCTAACTGTGTGATGATATCAAAGAATAATTAAACACCATTTAGATTGATGACATGTCAAATTAAGCATGCTATCAAGCTAACAAATATGATAACCTTCAAATGGCAGTCAGCAAGTTTAATATACACGGACCCAGCTTTATCCCCTGTTAGTGCAAATACAAGGCAACTTAATTAAGAAGAATTATACCACAAATAAGAGCTTCTTTCAGAAGAAAAGGAAAGATCTTAAAAGCTCAAAAACATCAGATCAAACAACAAATACCAGACAATTAACAGACTAATCCACTAATCTAAACATAAATAAATTGAAGTCGATGAATTTGAACACCATAACTTGACTCATCTGATCTAAGGAAGGGGAGACTAGCGCAGTGGTAAAGTTGTTACAGGATAAGGTTGCATACAACAGACCATTCCCCGGACCTCGTATCAGAGGAAGCTTCGTGCACCGGATTGCCCTTTATCTTATCTAGTCTGAAAGCGAAATGACTCCTAAGCAAGATGAGTCCTAGGAAATCAGTCTCATCTAACTGGATGCAAGTTAGTAGTCTGAACTGTCCTGTTGAAAGCAATTGAATAAATTGAACAACATAGATAGTCTACATTTGATTTGGTTACATCACCATTAATTGAATCAAGTCCTAGTATTACGGTAAACTCTAACTTAGTAGTGAAGTTGGTTGCTTAACTATGCCAAGATGGATCCATATTTCTTATACAGAATTTTATCAAAACAAGGATTAAGGTTAGTTGATTATGCTACAGAGATAAAACATACTTGTTTTCAAAAAATTGCACATTTTAGTATTTTCTGCTCCAAGCATAAGTTTAACAGTTGTCATTGGTAGATTAGGAAATTAAGGTAAGATAAATTATTAATAAAAGATACATGCAGTGCTAATTGTATATATAAAAGATTAAATTACCTGAAATTTAGGTTTGTTTGTTAATTGGTGAAAGAAAACTTCAATTGATATCACTACCCAATACCAAGACGTTAAATAAATATGAGCATTTTAGGAATTTAAACTATACGGGAATGATATGCGGCCGACTCCCATGCTCGACTGAGAGGGGCACCCATGTGCCAGGTGGGCCCAGAGGGGCCCACATGGGTGCCTCCCTCTCAATCGTGCACGGAGTTAGGCGACATATCTTTTCCCTTAAACTATATATCCAAAAGTTGCATTCAACAATTGTCTTCCTAAATCAATGCCAACTATTCATTAAATTCCTAGGTAATTAAACATTGTTGTGTCCATGTGTTAACAAATTATTGAATTTAATTATGTTGCACTATTTGGTAAGTATTGACAACAGGTCACATTTCCGTAAGGAGTGCTCGTCAATGAGGAAACTGAGAATCTCGGCATACCCCATATGTTTGATAATGAGTTGATCAACATAGCAGTACAGGTTGGGTATGAGGACTCAGTCAGCAACGAGCTAACACACATTGCTTTTTGACAGAGACTAAGGTGTTGTGTTGGCAGGGAGCGTGTCTTCCTTTAATGATTGCCAGATTAAGGGTGGTCCCATGGAATATTAGGGGTCTGTGTAGGGTGGCTAAACAAGAACTTAAGCATTTACTATTGAGTTACAAGTGTGACTTTGTTCTTCTGCAGGAAACTTGGAGTTGCTATGATAATATTGATGGTCTGACTACTCAGAAATCAATTAGAACTATGGATTGGCTTAGTTTGGAGGCTGAAGGATTATCTGCTGGTTTCATTTTAGGCTTTAATTGTAGTTGATAAAAATGCCTTGGCTTTGAGGCAGGGGCTTACTCTAAAACATTTGTTTATCAACTCAGTTTCTAAAATAAGATTGCAGGACTAACATATATGGCTCATGTCTAGCGAGGGGAAGAAGGGCCTTATTTGAGGAAGTGTTCACTGTTAGTCATAGATACTAAGAGGGGATTTCAACTTAACACTGTCAGTGAATGAGATACTTAACTGCCAAAGTAGCACCTATTCCAGCTTTCCGAAGTTGGATAAATTTTTAACAAAGACTGAATTGAAGGAAAGCTTTCAGAACATTTTCTATCAGGTTGTGAGGCGTGCTCTCTTTGACCATTCCCCTATAATGCTTGAGTGTACCACTAGATTGGCTACTTCAACTGAGCAGTTTAAATTTAAGAACAAATGGATGCTTCATCCTGGTTTCAATGAATGTGTACAGGACTGGTAGAGAAAGGATTGGGATGGTAGCTCAACGGCAGCTAATTGGGTCAAGAAACTTAGAATTCTAAGAAGAGGTGTCAGAAGTTGATGCTCTTGGTGGAAGAGGACAACTCTCGATGAAACTTGATACGGAATAGATTGGCTCAGCTATATATAGATAGTCAAGGTAGGTCCCTATCATTGGCAGAGTTGGATGAAAGAAGAGTGATTAATTCTAAATTGAGCCTGATATTGAAATCTATGCAACATGCCAAGGTAAACTAGAAAAAATTTAGTGGACGAGAATACATCCTTCTTCCATTAGATAGTTCAGGGAAGATTTAGAAGGGCCATTATCCTAGAAATTCATACCAATTGTAGGGTAATCACTGATCAAAAGTTCATCCTCAGTCAGTTCACTTATTTCTTCAGAGAAATTCTTGCAGTTTCAGTTGTACCTGCTATTAAAATTAACAATGCATTCAGTATTAGTGAAATCCAACAAGCTCTTAGTTAGATGGCTATCAATAAATCCCCAGGTCCATATGGCACTAACTAGCATTCTTCAAGTCCTACTTGGAGTGTATCAAACAAGACGTTTAAAAATCTTTCAAGAGTTCTATGCTGGACATGAGCATATTTAATGTTTCATTCCTCACTGTCATACCTGGCTGCAGTGCATGTACAGGAATATAGGATTATTGCTCCGGAGAACACTGTTGTCAAACTCATTTCTAAAGAGTTGGTTCACAAATTGCAACCAGTCATTAAGTGTTTGGTAGCTTAGGATCAGGATGCATTCATCAAGGAAAGAACTGCTAAAGATTGTTTTATGGCAGCTACTGAAATGGTATACATCTGCCACAAAAACAAAGCAGCGGTGGCCATGCTTAAACTATACTTTTTGAAGAACCCTTTGACAGACTAAACTGGGGAAGTTTATTATGGGTGTTGAAATTCCATGGTTTTTCACCAAGGTAGCTGAGATGGATGGAAAAATTCTTGAGACAGGTAGCACTGCAATGTTAATTTAAAGGCAGATTGGAAGTTGGTTTAGTACAAGAGAAGGGTGAAGCAGGGTAATCCACTCTCTTCGCCTCTGTTCATATTGATAGCTGAGTTGCCACAAAGAAAAAGTTCCAAACTGGCACCAAAACAAAGCTACGATGGATCATGTATCATGTCTTAGTACATGCACTTCTCAAATTCTTAAATTTGCAGATGATAATATGTTTTTCCTTATTGAATAGTACTGTACAAGGGCTGATGAACTTGAAGATTATACTAGTCCTCTTTTCCTTATTAACTGCAAATCAATTATAGTAAATCTTCTTTAACACGAATAGGTAGTACACAAGATTGGAGCATGTCATTAACAAAGGTAAATGGCTATTCAAATGTGGATTTGCCTATTAAATACTTAGCCATTGGGTATAAAGAACTTTGTAATGCTTATTGGCAACCTTCTTAGCCCATGGCATAAATGATAAGATAGTCTGCAATCTTAGCACATGGCA
>JBAMIE010036644.1:0-18720 GCA_037177295.1 Kaempferia parviflora
AATTCAAACTTTGAAACATATCCTTGATTGATTTCCAAAACTTTACAATAAGTTGCTTCTTTAAAGTGGTTTAGGCATGTGCCTATGTGGTGAAAGGAGAAAAAATAGTTTTTTTTTTAAAAAAAAATAGTTTCGGTCTTTGATGGTGAATAATTTGATCGTATATTTTATAGTTTCGTTAAAACAATTGCATGTAAGTGTAGACAAATTTTTAAGTAAAAATAACAATAAGACATTGTAAAAGTCTTCTTTATTAAAATTCGACTTAGGTCATCTAAATCTCATGTACAACGCTGATTATTTCAAAGGTGAAAAAGGAGGCTGATGACTGAGGTGAGGAAGACATAAAGTTTACCAAAAAGAAACAAAGAGCGGTTCTAATAGGTGTAAAATTTAGATCGGATTTAAAAAATTTTCAATTTATTTATTTATTTTTTTTGTTTTGTTTTTTTTATTTAATACTATAACTCAACCCGTAAACCCCAAAGAGAAAATCTTATTAGCATAACCGATAAAAAAAATAAACAAATAAATTAAAAAATATAATAAATCAAAATTAGTGTGGACATAGACTCCGCCCAAGTCTGTGTATATATAACTTTACCACATCCGTCTCTATATTCGAATCCAAAAATCCATATATCCGAATACTCAATTATTTAATCAGATTTAAAAATTTCCTACATACCTTACTCCATCCGAATCAGATATCAAATTCTCTGTCAGATTGAAGATAAATTACCATCCCTAATGAAAAGAACAAGCAAGCATTAAGTAGAAAGTAAACGTAAATGCAACAAGAACAAAACCAATTCATGTGTGAAAAATTATTTATACAATCTAAACTTCTTGCGATAATCGAGGTCACCAGTTGCACATCAAAATAACACCTTCGTTCAAGCTAGCCGAAGCGGTGCAAAAATTCAACCAAAAGGTTCTAAAGGTTCGTTCGTAAACGATATAGCAACGAAGTACATACTACATTACGCTAAATGCAGATGAATAGTATCAAACAAGAGTCGAATCTAGATCCCAACGTTCAACTTCGACCGTTCAAATTCTTCTCAGTAATCTAGTGAACCCACTGATGGTGCCATGCCATTGCTTAGATAATCGGGCGATGTGCGGGATTGGATTCTCCTGTTAGGAGCTCCATTTAAGAGATCAACACCATCTTTGCCCATCTGCTGCACTTCTTGCGGCGATAGGATCTTTATGCATGACACGCTGTTCACGAACTCTCTGAAAGAAGAGAAGCTGCATTAAGTTAGAAACTATAACTTGCTTAAAGAACATGTCCTATTTGTAGAGAAGATGGGCTACTCAGGTCGGTTGATGGGTTCTTAAATGTTTAAGTAAGCTTTGCAAATTCCATCAAAATAGTGATAAATTGATCAGTAGCAAATTGTAAAACGACGGCCAGCAGCTGATATAGGTAAATGCAAATGGCACCGCGGGGTGCGGTGCAGTTGCTCGATGCTGTCATTTCAGGATGCAAGTAGCACTTGCAGTCTTTTAAGGCGTAGAAATGAATTTGCATCCTGCGAAGCAATTTGGATCACCAACCTTTTGCGAGCATGCCATGTTACAAATGGCACTTAAAAAAGTTTTTGCACACAACTGAATAGTGTCGCAGCGGATAATGACTGTGTTCATTGATTTGTTCCGCTGTTTACTATTGGTGTTTCCAAAATATTCACAGTTATGATTGACACAAAACCTATCATCTATGAGTACTATCATAAAAGGATGTTGAGACACTTGAAATTTTAAGATACAATGAGCACAGAGAGGACTTACAGCCATGGGTCGTCGCCTACGAGAAGAACATCATTTTCCCGGTCGACGAATACAAGCTGCCAGCCTGATCTTAGGGGGTCCTCCAATAGACCTTCTAGGCCAAACAGACGCCCGAGTTCCATGCGCAACTCGAGGTAACTGTTAAATTTGGTAATGTCCAATGACCTTCCGAAGGACCCTGATTTGTAAACCTGCCAGTGAAATATTGCAATGTCAAAGAAATACCACAACAAACTGGCAAGTTTTTTGCATGAAAATCTCTTTCAGACGCAATAAGGTTGACATATACATACAATATAGAGATGCCAAAACAAGGCATGAGAGCCAAATGGAACATAATGGAGGACATCAATCATATTCATTATTGCAAGATGAAACGTATAGATTGCAAATGATGCGCCAAAAAATCTAAGCAAACTGGAGATTATTTACCTTAACAAAGGTTCCATTTTGTGGGTTGACACTTCCCACATTACTAGGAGACTGAAAGAGCTCTGAATCCTCCACACAAGTTGAACCTGTCAATGCTTGATGCAATGCAAAATCAGTTCCAGCACTGCTCAGAAATGGCATCAATGCTGAAACATGCTCGTTTGCCATGCCATTCTGAACTAACAGTGATGATGTTTCTATATTCATTCTGGAATTACCTCCACTTTCCTGGATGAGAGAGCAATCTCTTTCTGGAAATGGTGGTAAAGTAACGACATGCTGAGAGAGACTGATTTGTTGACTCAACTGTTTTGGCTGTGATTGCACAGATTGTATTGCAGAAGGAACAGATTCAACTGCATGTCGTTTGGACGACCATACACCTGTATCAAGTACCGGATTTGTTTTCCGCAAACTAAGAAGACTCGATGATTCTTCAGGAGAAAATGGATCCATAACACCCTGCAGAGGGGAGATACTGGATCCCGATAAACTGTTAATATTGCTGTCAGGTAAGCTCTGCTGCTGGCAAAACGATGCCATTGTTTGCATGGGTGAAGTCTGAGGCTGATAATTGGTGAACTGGGGAACTGTCGACATTACATTAGAAATTTGGAGGTTGGGCGACTGCAGCTTTTGTATCTGTTGTACTTGAGGTTTCTGCTCCTGCTGCTGCAGTGTTGATATCTGCCCATGTTCATTGTCATTAAATGAGCTTCCATGCTGTGACTGGTGCTGGATAAGCTGATACGGAGAATGGATTCTATGGGTTTCTTGATAATTCTGGAGGGTTTGTTGAGGTTGAGATTGAATTTGCTGCAAGATATGATTTGCTAAAGGAGGACCTGATGCGCCAGATATGTTTTGGGCCTGCTGAAATGGCATAACTGCTGACGTTGCCTGTTTGGAATAATCAGCTGCCCTCATCTCCTGTAGTGCTGCTGAAGCCATAGCCTGGTACATATCAGGCTGTACACCGAGCATGGATGGATTAAATCTTGGATGCATCCAAGCAGCCATCCCATTACAGAATCCCTGGAAATTCAAAGACTGGATTGCTCTGTCTCCATCTCGAAGCCACATAAGATCGTCTCTCCCACCTAAACATATAGGTGACAGAAGTGAGATGGTAGTAACAAGGAGTTCATACCTGTTTAGTTAAAATTCAGCAAGCAAACATGATAAGTACCATGCAGCGAGGGCAAGTCAGAAGGCCAAGGGCGCTTGAGCCTAAGTGGAAAGGAAGATGGATACATTGGAAACGTTGTTAAAGGCTCGATCTCCCAAAGAGAGACTCTTGGCTGCCTCTCTCCAGAAGTTGACTCATCCCAGCCAACCTACAAGAAAAGCCAGATCAGTTTCAAGAGGAAGTGACAAATTAAGAACTTACCGGTGGCATTCAAGCAACAGTAATGGATTGCAACACTTTTATATGTTACAAGGAAAGTCAGAAAGCTTCAGTATATATACCTTCACAGAGCGCCAATATGAATTTGGCCATCGGACAGGATCTAGATCACTTATCCCTGTGACAGTGCCCATATATCTAATAATAATAAAAGGGCAAGGCAATTAGAAGCTACTGTGCATTAAAAAGCCTGTGACAAACTAATATAGATGCTTTTAATATAAATAGGGGAAAACAATACTCAATTGCACATCAGATAGTTAATGGAAGTTCCAACATCAAAAAGAAAAATGCAACTCAGGAATGAGAAAGGCTACATTAGTACCAACCTGCGCACACTAGACTCCTCAGTTTCAAACAGCATTCTAAAACGCATTCCGATGGAAACACGTGTGTGATATACTGCTTTAACATACTTATCTAGAGGGATGACAAACTCTGAAGGGCTTGCCCTGATAGCAAAGATTATGCTCAGAGTTATAGCTCCTACAACAATAAAATAATTAAAGAGAGGTCAAATATTTTAAATCCTACCTGGGGTTGTAGAATATGGTAAAGCGACTGTTTGTTGCAGCAGCATGAGCTGCTGCAGCAAGAAGACCAATATGCATGCTGTCACTTGATAATACAGACGATGGCATGACTGTTTGTGGTCGATTAGCACGCCGAATACCAATGAGCAACTGGTTGTTCTCGTTCCTGGTAAAATATATACAATAGAAAAGAGTGAGGATTTTGATCTGTGTAGTAAACTGGAAGGAAGCAACACATAGTACCATCATACCAGATAAAGAGTACTGAATCTCCAGCAACTAGTCTTTTGGCACTTACAAACACACTCCATCCAGTTGTTAGAAGGTGCCTCTTGGGTTGACCTGCACAACAGTGCTCTTATGAAAGATTATCAGGTAAAATATGATCTTTTGGTCTGCAAAGAATATGACCATTAATCCTGTTTATCCTGAACAGACTATGAAGAACAGTGGCAAAAAATAAACAATATTATTTTCTAGCTGGCTGTGTAGATTTTGTGAAGAACTAACAATACATGATTGTGTGACATTTCTGCTCCATGGACTGCATGAAAATAAACACCTTTTTTACAAAGACAGTATCGGGAAGTGTGAAATATAAAGAGAAACAAGACACTTCAAATTAGGAAAAAAAATGAAAATGATTTACATGACTAAGAATAAGATTGAGTTTATAGGTTAGGATGAAACAAGATTTACTTACAGCCACAAACAAGCAATCATAAATTACAATTTCATTACAAGGAATAATGAACAGGAAAATCAATTGGTACTAAACCACAATAGTTAGTAGTCCTGAGTCCAGCAGTTAGTTCCAAAATAGTTAGTAGTCCTGAGTCCAGCAGTTAGTTCCAAAAAAGTTATAGTCCTGAGTCCAGCAGTTAGTTCCAACATAATCAATCCATCACCAGCCAAATTCAATGAATGAAAAACCAATAACGGTTGATTATTAATATCAAGTGTTGATATCAATTGTTGCACAAATTTCATCTATTGTTGATGGTCATTGCTGATTCCATATGGTCCTTCACATACCATAAGAATAGCACAATCCCCTTTTAGCCACACCATTAAACTTTTTTGGAGTATTAATTATCATATTCTCTTGTTTATGTTGACAAATTAACAAGCACACCTACCTTCTTACTAGTTATCTTAAAGCTACCAATTGGAGGAGTTGCAAATTGATTTGCGTTTTACCCACATGGCATGCACAGTCATTGAAACAGAAAACACACAACAAACCTTACTGAAAAATAAGAAACTTACCGCGAAATATGTGACGGAACTTCCATTCATTATCATGAAGGTCCTTTGCAATCAACTCTTGCACAGGAGGCTGCAGGGAATAATCCTGTAGAAACAATGTAAAGAAAACTCAATTGCTTAGAAAATTTGTAGAGAATCAGCAGACTAATCAAGCTGGGATGGGACTAGAGGATAAAACCCACCAATGGTGGAAAGACTTTTTCAGCTGCCCGCCTAGGAACAGAGAAACCACCATGAGTGCTGGTGTCACTTGCAGTTAATGTTTTGCAGAAATAGTTGGTTGGCTGTTTGCTTGGAGTACCCAGTTCAGCAGGAAGATAAGGATACTTTTGCTCTTCCTACAGCAAGGGGCATGTCAGCTTATATAGTAAAAGGAAAGGAAAGAAACATGAATGCCTTTATGTCAAATGTAGTATAGAGATTGCAATTACAGCGCCTAATGGTTGTAGTGTCATCTGGGCATATACTTCATCAGTCTCAGCATCTGCCTGAAATGTTAATTGGAGGATGTATTATTATCTAGAAATTAATCATATTAGCTGTTTATCTCAAAATATTTATTTCCCATGGCGAACTTACATGCATTGTCACATTATGAAGCTGACAGATCAGTTGAGGAGGTAAGTTTGGGTAATTTGGGATATGAGCATCAATTTCCTTATTAGTAGAAGCAGAAACCTGCAAGGCCTATGAGCTGTCAAATCTTATAAACTAGCTAAATGGATAACCAAATTAAGTTGGGGACACAACTGTAATATCGTCATAAAGAATGAGAACTCATAGACCAGATAAATTGATGTATGGGATCCTACATTGGCAAATAATTCTACTAAGTCTTTTTTTAATGGTAATTTGGGTATCAACTCTTCAAACGGACTAATCCTGTAGGTAACCTGCCCCACCGGTTACCATGTTAAATCGGAAAGCACGGGCAATGACCCATCCAAGCAATCAACATTCTTAGGTTTGTTGTCCCAGGAGCAAAATCCCTACAATGTCACGCAGCTGGGATTCAAACCTCAGATACGGTCAACTGCTTAGAGTGCCAAACCATTGCACCATAACCCCAGGGAAATAATTCTACTAAGTCAAGTGGCAAAAGGCGAAAACGCTCGCCCCCAGCGCCCCTAAGTCATGATATTACTTAGCTATTACAATAGTAATTAATATTAATATGGATGTGTATAGTTAAGCCAGTTCCAAAACCTTACAACAAGATGAGGATGGGAACGAGCATGTGTGGAGTTAACAAAAAGGATTAAAAAAATATTATCCAAAAGTACTTAAGTTAGCTCCAAAAACTCCTAAAATGATTAAAAAAAACAAATTAATAGATTGAGATTATATGAACATTTTTAAAGGTGATCGATCAATTTAATAATAAAGATTATTGAATTGTTCGAAGTGGAAGGTGTTAAGTATATAAGAAAAACAAAAAAAAATTATTAACAATGTTATAAAAATAATTTAATTAATTTGAAAACAAGTAATAATATAATCTTTCTTAGAGACGATGGAAGGATACAATTCATGTGCCCAACTCAAATACTTAGGTCAAATAAGGCTTGATGATGATTAAATTGATAAACCATTGATCAAGGTATTGGAGTTGATTTGTTTTATACTGGATTTACTTTTACTAGAACAGTCCAACAGTAATGCAAATTAAGCTTATGGAAGTTGGACCAAAATCATTAGAAGGAAAATATATATAATGTATAGTTGACATATACTACCATTGAGCAAATGTCAAACATTTCTCTCTTTAGAATGAATGTATAAATGATTTTAACATATATGTTGATCTAGTAATTCTTAATTAAACCATACCCACCGCCTCCCCAACACATAGACACACAAAATATAAGCACAAACGATGTTACATTCACTTCCACCCATGCCAAAGTCCCCATTTCCTACTTGCAAATCACATCTATCCCCATGACAACTGTGCAACCCTTTCTACTACATCGAACTATCCCTTATTGGAGTCCCGCACTCAATTTTAGCAAAGGACGAAGACGACTCAAGGTAATCATTTGTGACTAGGACTTGCTTGATAAATATTGATTAAAAAGATAAGTATTGGACTCGTCTTCACGAAATATAATATGCTAAAGAATGAAGCTCTCACACGGCATTAGCTAGAATTATCACAACAAATTACTTCACCAAGATCAATACTGGGTCTAAGAGGTCATGCCAAGCAGTAATATTGCTCCAGCATGACCAAGCTCACCTACAGAACTTGTTTGATTGATTATTTCTCTCCACTGCGGCAAATACTTGTGGCAGAATTGGGAAGTGTAGAAGATACTGAATTCTAACAAGATTATATCAGAAAGGTATGAATGTCATAAACTTACCTGCTCGCTATGTCCCTGGGGAAAATACACCACACGACTTCCAATAGCCGGTAAGCAAACCAGGGGTCCAGCACAAGCATGCCACAACTCTGAATTCAGATTCTTGTGCTCCCCTGTGATGTTGTATTAAATATCAAGTGCACTAGAAAATAGATATACACAGAAGAGTAACAGAAATTAAAAAATCATATATATTAAAAAGTAATATTAAAAAAAATGAATCCTCTCAAAAGGATTTGACCGCTCTTAACGTTAGCATATGCAACATCAATTCAATGTAAATATGTTAGTTAGCATATTTCACAAAATAGTCAATACAATTAGACATATAGAGCAAACAAAGACATTTTATCAAGAAGATGCATTAGTTATTCTTCAACGTCCAAGCAACACAACATGTTCCAAAATTAAATTATTATTTCGCAGCATAAAACAATTCATATGCAAGAGAAAATTCAAGCCATAGGTAAAACTATATGCAAGAGAAATTAATTTTTTTTTTTTCGTTATGTATACCCTGAACAAACACTGCAGAGTATGATATCATTACAGGCTTACTAGAATCAGTCATGCAAAAATTATAAAACATTCTTAAGCTGTTTCATGCGCTGACTTTGCAACAGGAGAAGTATTGTGAGATTAGCTATCAGCTAGAATATTATGTATTTAGAGGAGTTAATAGATTAAATCATGCATAAAGTTTACCTTCTTGCGTCTGCTGAGGAAGCCCATCGGATGAAAGCCTCATCCTGAATTTTTGGACAGACTGAATTCAAGAGAAACAATCCTGGGAGCTCAATCGCACCCTATGTTGCACAAACAACTGCAACGCTGCATATATGATTAACTTTGCTTCCGTGCAGCAAGTTCGTTCAGTAGAAATAGTGGCATCAAATCCCCTACCAATGGGGAAAAAAGACAAAGGGGCTCAAAGAGGAAATAGTACTGAAAGAGCCACTAGGTTACACTAAACTCCACAGGTATGCAGCAAAGCCAGTTTCACCCACACTCATCAGGTTCAGTAGCTTGCAAACTTCAAAAGCGTCCTCACACCTCAAAAATCCACAAAGTTTCAACTTAGAACCAACTAAGTAATACTGTGAGATATTGCTCCCACTGAGGCAAGTGTCTATTCCCAATGTCCAAGCTTTCTATTATGCAATTCGGCAAAACAAATCAAGCTACAAAGCTCCACAGTCGGAATCAATCTTTAGAACTTGAACCTCACACAAATTAGCTAAAGGTTGCACGAAAACCGACTCACTCGAACAAAACTAGCAAGGAGAAAATAAAGCACTACAGATCTCTCCTCGGGAACTCCTTCTGCCACTGGAAACCGGAAAAGACCCTTCGGTGAGTACTAAAAGCGAGCTCCAACCTTCAAAAGATCCCACCTTTCCTCCTCCCGTCGCTCCAAATCCCCATTCCGAACTCCATAAAGCAGCCGCTGTCTCAAATATCAGATTCTGGAACTTGCAAAACCTAATCAACGAGCTCTCTTGTCCACGAAAACCCCGTTTCGGGTGTCGCAAGCTCCAGATCCCCTTCCCAAAACCCCAAACACGAGCATTTTCCAAGGCAATCCCGCAAAAGGCGTCGTCGATCACCCTTAAACTGCGTAAAAACCTGACCGCACGGAGGGAAAAAAATGGCGAGATGGGGAGGAGAGGAAGAGAGCTCTTCTCAGTGGCTCACTGTCCGTCTCTTCTTCCATCTAATCACTCAGTAGAAGACCGCCATTATTTTTTTTTCTCCTTTTTTCGAAGCTTTTTTATATCTTTTTCCGAGTTTTTATATGCGATGGTGATACTCTCGGAAACTTGGGGAAATTATTTTATTCTCCTTCATTCCTTTTCATCCAAACTCCCTTCATTTCGGACAATTCACGTAAACGACCCTTCTTTTCCAAAAGTTGAGATCCTATCTTTCACGTGTGGACCATAATAGCCTTTCATCTCACTTTTTAAATTAAAAAATTAATTATAAATATTTGTCGATAGATAAATGGTAACACTTATCTATCATTTAATTTCAATAGATAATAAAAATTATTATAAAAAAATCATTTCGTTAATGGCTCGGGGGTAATTACGTCAAATCATGATCCATTTTTTTCTCTCTTTCCTCCCTTTCGTCGTACGAGGAATCGCCTCTTTCCAAAACAGCCACCAACAACTATCAATTAATTAATAACGCACCCTTACTGCAAACCATCGTAATTTACCCAACCGAATCTCTTCATCTCGTCCTTCCATTCCAGCTCCGTTCCTGATCCAACGGATCATATCGTCTAGAGCCGGTGCGTCTTCTCGCCGTCCTCGCGCACCGCTTTGATTTTACAGCGTCGCGTGGAAGTTTTATCCCAACGTCACGCCTCGCTGTTCGTACTACGGCCTATTCGATGACTGCGACGACCTACACTGTTTACGTCCTCGGCGAAGCGGGGAGGGACCCTGCGTGTCCGTCCAATTGTAGGCCGAGTAGATGTCGTTCTTTATTTTACAATTTCGCGCAGGAAAAGTACGCCGGTATGGGCACCGAATTCAGGGCGACGGAAGCGGGTGGGCCGACGTGGGCTGTCGGATCAGAGAGCCCGGCCATTCGACGCCGTCCGATTGCGTGGGGACGCATGTGACGACTCCAAGAGATGTCGCTCTCGGGTCGTACGGCGTGCCGCAGAGCGCGTGTGCTGCGATCGAAACACGCGAAGCCATTTTATTTTATTTATTAAGTTGCTTATTTAACTATTCAGTAAAATTTTCACTTCACCCTCCCTCAAGTTACTATTCACTTTCTTTACCACAATAACTTCATTTTTCTATTTACCACCTTCTTTACTAAAATACCCTTAAACAGTTTGGAATCGATAACCCATCTCAGTAAAAGTCACGCAGAAGGAAAATGTCAGACGTTGGATGGTCGTTAAAAAAAATAATTAATCAGATTGGATAAATCTGAGCCGATCATTTATCCTGCAGAATTTATGTTAAAATTTATATAAGATTAAATTAATCAATTTCAAAATGATTCAATAGGAAAAATTGGATACAATAAAAAATTATGCAACTTCTCTTTAAAAATAATGAACTATGTAACATTAAATCTATTTAATCGATCTATGGATGAAAAAACTTAGCAAGGAGGAATGTTTTCACTATTTGTCTTGTGCGTTTATATATATATTTAAAAAATAGTCAGTAAAAAACTCTTGATATTACCCGTCGGTTTGCTTTTGGGTAGGGTCGACTGGGTCCCAGTTTATGGCCGACCATGGTTAGGGTATGGGTTCGGGTGTCAGGTAGTCAAAGAAGTATGACTCAGATATGTGTCAGGGCTGGTATTGAAGTTTGGATAAAATGAGAAAGTAATAAATTGATAGATTTGGGTCAAGTCTGAACGTGGTCTGTTGTCGATTTGTGGTCGCAGATGTGTCGACTCGTGATTGGCTGTCTCCCTCCGCTACAATACAAACATTAATTGCCGCCTGTATCATCCGTGCTCCGTCTGGCTGGCCTACTTCAGTTTCATTCTAAGTTCTAACTCAACTAAATTTATGATAGCAACAAGTTCAGACTCTTATTAATTTAACCAACAGATCAAAGGAAAAAAAAACAAAAACAAAAACAAAAAAGGATTCACGCTTCGTTTTGCTGTTGATACTGTAATTGCAGAGACCAAATTCTTGTGATCTCTAATCTTCTCTTCCGGACTAATCAGATTCACTGGTTCCCTCCAGTGGCTTCCACATGATATCCTTCAGCCCCGTCGAGAGAGTGTTGAAGAACTAGAGATAATTAAAATTGGCATCAAGAACAACAGAATACATCAGCCTTATATAATTCCTGAACACTAGGAAGGAAGATACAAGTGCAGTTTCGCTTCACCTTGTGAAATTCAAGCGTATCGCCTTTGGCCTTGCGGAGTTCGACAACGTGCAACGACGGTGCCACTTCGAAAACCTTCAGAAGAAGCAGATATTTTCATCCTCCATGAATGTGGAATAACTGAACATGGTCTTTACCTCAGTTGCAATGGCTAGATGGCCTTTCCTTCCTGATTTTTCTCCTTGCAGCTTCAGCTGAGGTAGAAATCAGCAGTGAAGTTACAAGAACTTGCAGTTGTACAGATAAAGAGAGGAACATATATATATGTACCTTATAATTCTGTTTTTTCACATCGAAACCCATTGGTTTACAGGCTTCTTCGATTTTCGAAAGTATCTCATTAGCAGGAAGTTTTGAGGTAAACCTTGTTTCCCTCTTCACCAGACCCTGAAAAACTTGATGTCAAATGCATACACTTAAGAACAATTAGCATATACTTATGCATTTAAATTGGAAGGATACAGTTACATAGATACATAAATTCTTTTTTAGACACAACATGCAATTGAGCAAATACTGGGTTTACTGAATGATCACCATTTGCTTCTCGAAAAGGGTACCAAGATTGAGGCCCTGAGACGTCGAGATGAGATCAAAAGCATTCATTGCGTCTGGTTTTTCCTTGCGTCGCTCAACAACGAGATTTGTTGCTTCCTGCAGATTGAAGAGTAATAGAGATAAACCAGGTGCTGGTACATTGAGGATGAGTGAATTCTACCTCTGACTCGTCGAAGATCGCATCCACATCAACTAGATTGACATCTGCCGTCTCAAACTGAGGTGGTTGATATCCCTTCTTAAACCATTCATTCTCAATGATTTGAGGAATCGCAATGCGCTGCAAAGTAGCTGCATTATATCAGGAGTACAAGCAATCTCTGACTCGTTGTTCAATCGAAATGTTCTCGGTAGTAGACTGAGTTTCGAACAAAAACTACTTACAGTTTGGGGGTTAGGATCTAAAATTCGCTTGATAAGTTTCTTTGCACTCGTAGAGAACCAATTTGGACAGGAAAAGGCTGCTTTGAAGATCTGTGATGCATTCATAAGCATCAGTAGTGGCAGATTCACATGGTAACCCTGTTTCGATAACTAATATCTGAGTGAGTATTGTGATAAGTCACCTTTTTGTATAACGAAACTAGATTGGTTTCTTCAAACGGCAAATAACCTGCCATGAGGACGAAAAGAATCACACCACATGACCATATATCTGCTTTAGCCCCATCATAACCTTTGTCCTTGATCACCTAGTAAATTCATACAAAATGAAGAAACTTTAATTTACTAGAGGAAGTGAATGAAAATTGACTACAAATTCAAAGCTAAATTTCACCTCAGGAGCAACATAGTTGGGAGTACCGCATGTAGTGTAAAGCATTCCATCCTCCTACAACATAAAGATAGACAAGTTACAAAAGACTCCTCATGATCAACAATTCATGCCGATATCAAGAACTTACACGAACTTGCTGAGGTAGTGCACTAAGTCCGAAATCTGAAATCTTAAGAACACCAGTAGCATCCAGCAACAGATTCTCAGGCTGTTATCAAACAAAATTTGCAAATTCAGCATTTATGTATTGCTATTATAACAAGGCACAAGACTATCATCGACCTTGAGATCGCGGTGGAAGACGCCTCGACTATGACAGTAATCCACAGCATTGATCAATTGTTGAAAGTACTTTCTAGCTTCATCTTCCTTTAACTTTCCGTTCCGAGCCTAAGTAGCAAGTCTTCAAAGTATCATATGTATGTGAAAGGCATGACCAGAGTGTTAATATATATGATCTATCTTACAATTTTGTCAAAGAGTTCGCCACCATCTACAAATTCTAAAACCAAGTATATCTTGGTCTTGCTGGCTATGACCTACAAAAAGAGATTCTAGTGTTGAGATATAATCAAAGATATGAAAAATATCATGGATTCAAGAGAATAGAAGATATAGCTAATCGCCTTTTGGGTAGAGTTTAAAAGTAAAGTCATAGAAGCTTAGGTCTAAAGTGGACAATATCATATCATTGTGGAGATATGTGAATCCTTTTGGACACAACAAATGGTATCAAAGTCATGGTTCAGACCAAATGTCATGTGGAATAACTTGAATAAAGTTGTGGGGAGGCCCGAAATAAGTCAGAGTGACCAAAAGCTTGCAAAGAGACCTGAAGTAGGTTTAGAGTAATCAGATACTTACGGAGAAACCAAGAGCAGGTCAAGAATGATTAGATACTTACAAGGGAGACACGAACCAAGAGCAATCAAAGTCCACGTTGAAAAGATATTAAGATATCTCTTGTTGACATGAAACCTTTTAGGTAGAGCCCATCTTAACCTCAAAATTGACAATATCATGCTATTACTAAGATATATGAATATATTTTTAACACAACAGATATCATCTCTTTAACTAATCACATTGTCAATGGTATAAGGGACTGTGCATCACTGTTACTATACAATTAATGGTATAAGTTACATCACTATATTAATGCCTTGAGTTCAGATAATAATGGAGACTTGTGCCTCACCTCATGCATCCGTATAACATTCGGATGTCTAATCAGTTTCATAGTCGAGATTTCTCGTTTTATCTGCAGAGAATTATCCATCGTCATCACAAAGAAACTTAAGAGTTTCATTGAAGGAAGCTTATCATCAACTAAACTATGAGATTCATGCAAATGCATTAAACTGTAAGGCACGGCTCTGTAAATAAAAAATGAGAAAATTGCTCGTGGAAATTAAAGAAACAAAGAGGCGAGATGAATGAACAAATCGGAGAAACAAAACTCGCAATTTTCTGATTGTTGTTGTTCACCTGGCCGACCATCTTATGCCGCAAGATCTTATCTTTATCGAAGATCTTGATGGCCACGCTCTCACCGGTCTCCACGTGCTTGGCGAACTTGACCTTCGCGAAGTTGCCCTCGCCCAGCGTCCGCCCGAGCTCGTATTTCCCCACCCTCGTCCGTCCCACCGAGCCCATCGCTTCGCCGGCGGCGCCAATCGCCTCCTCCCCTCGCACGCCCAAGTGAAGCTCCCCCGTTTCCGAAACGCCTACACACCTGCGACTCCGCCGCTTTCGTCGCCTCGCCGCAAGCGCGGACTTGGTTGCTGAGCTCGGAGAAGAGTCGCTGGTTGGTAGAAATGGAAGAACAGAGGAGGAAGGTAACGGCGTGCTGCGCGCCCAATATTGAAGCGACCACTAATATTTTATTAGAAAATTATCCATTTTTAACCTCCCAAATTTATGTAATTTTCTAAACAGCCCTTGAAACTTAAACAGTGCGACCGTTGTTCTCATTTTAACTTTAAATTAATAGCGTCGAGCGACTTTAATTTGTAAGAAAATAATTATAGAGACACGTGCTCTATTAGAATTAGTATGATTAATTATTTTAGTTTGAATTTTAATGGCATTATTAGAGTACGGAAAGTATAAAGAAATAATATCCAATCTAATAATTCAGTCGATCAATAGTATGAGTGGACTATTTAGGGTGATTTTTTAATTTGTAATAATTGAGGTATTTTTAATTGCATTATTAGTAAACACCTCCCCTGGTTAGAGTAGGCTCGAGAAAATTTATAAAATTAATATTATTATTGCAATGCTACTATGAAACCAATGTGGATTAAGGAGGAGTTGGTTGTGTTTTTATCCATATAAATAGAATTAATTATGCTCATTCATATTTATTATTTTAGTTTATTGTTAAGGTCTACAAATTTAGATCGATTTTAAGGTAAGCAAGTTGCCGACCTAACTAGTACTTTTTATGGATATCTAAATAGAAGGCTTCTTGTAGTCAATGCTACTAAATCATGAGTTGACAATTTATCCACTTCTCCATAATGTCGTCATCATCCATGCTTAATTAAAAAAGATATCTAATCAAAATATAGAAAAATAGATAATGAAAACGACAAATAAATAAATAAATATATTCGAATTGTGGGTTTTTTTAATAAAAAAAATGATTTGTCATTTTTTTCAATTAGTTATTTCAGCCAAAATGGGTCCGATAAAAAATAAATAAAAAAGAAATCAAGAGTTGGACCTTAAATTCGACCCGGTCCGCAATGTTAATTTTGAGCAAAACCGAGTTGAGCCTAATTTTAAATGGGCCGTGGTTAGCGAACGGTTTAAATGGTTAGGACGGCGGAGGTGGAAGAAGGATTACTGCAATCTGGTTCGCTTCGGATATTAGCTGTTTTTGAACACACCAGTGAATTTTCACTTGAACAGCAAGTGGGCTTGTTTAGAATATGTGCTCGTACTTCAATGTGGTTAACTAAGTTGCAGCTTGCTAGTTGCAATTATAGTGCTAGTGGCGATTTGAAATTTTGATGGATTACAAAGTTGCAAGACAAATCTTAGAAGGTGATCCTGTATAGAATCAGTGAGAGCTGGACTACCAGTGAGCTGCTAGTTAAGTTGACCGGAAGAAGATCTTGAAACAAGGACATATGAGTAATATTTAGGGTTAATTTTGACGTGATCAATTAAGTTTAGTTAAGCTCTGTGTATTTAATCCCTTTTGTCTATGTGTGCAGGGACTTAGGAACACAAGAAGTGGAGTGGAAGACGCACGAGAAGTGAGTCGACAAGCTTGGTGCATCCGAGGGACGAGGAGCTGTGGAAGAATACATAGGCGGGCGAGAAGGACATGCGCAGCGCTTCCGAGGGACGAGAAGCTAAGAAGGAAGACTTCTCGAGGAGAAGGCCGGAGTTGGGTCGAGATGAGCTCAACTCTGGATGGTCAGAAAATCACCCAAGATATCGAAGGGGCAACCAAACAAGTCAATTCGGAGTTGACTTGTTGCAGGCGCCCCGAGCAGTTCAGGCCACAACAATGAGCCATTGCACGAGGATCAGTCTTCAGGTCCACGTCAATCGCCTCCAAGTGCTCGGACCTGGTCTAGGCGTTCGGGAATCGATAAAATCTTATTGAGAAGTCGTTACGGAATGGATCGAGGCAAACGAGTTCAGGCGCCCTGGAAGCACCACGTTAGCAAACGGCTATTTTCAACTAGTGGACTATAAATAAAGCGTTAGTCCTCAAAGTTCAGAACAACACACTTGTTTTAACTCTGTGTACTTGAATTTTGTTTATGTTTTTAAAGTTTATGGTTTCAACGTTGTAAGAAGCTACTCTGCCTTCGTCAAAAGGAGATTTTTAAACTTTACATCGTCTTGGATTAACAACCTCTCTGGTTGCAAACTAAGTAAATTCTATTGAACCTCTTTTACTTTTATGTTTATTTTTAATTTTAACTAACGTGTATTCATTACTAAGTCGAAAGCAATAGAAGTTTTAATTTTCAATTACAGGTTATTCACCCCCCTTTAGTAGGCTCATCGGGACTAACAAGTGGTATCAAAGCTAGATTCACTTCAGAAGGGCTAACAACCAACTGAAATGACAAGGAAATGGTTGGACCAAGCATTCACCCACTGAAGTTTTTGGGAGATTTCGTAAATTGGAAAAAGAAAATAGAGGTATTCTTTAAAATATATAGATTTTGATATTTTGTTAACTATTAAAATATAGTTTTGTAATTCCCAAAGATCATAACGATGACTAAAAGGAGCACCTTTGGAGCAAAAAGGAGTAGGTCAACTTCGTGGCAAACGACAAAACAGAGTTTCATCTGCTGAGCATTCTACCACCATAAGAAGTTAATCGAATTGACACCTATGACTCAACAAAAGAACTTTAGAAGAAGTTCCTAGAGATACAAAGCAAGGAAAAGGAAAAAGAAGGTTCAAATACAAAAATCTTAAAGCGACGTAGGACGAATCGTCATTGGAAGGGTCCAAGCTTGAAGAGTTCGCCGAACTAGCGCTAATGGTTAGCCACAAGGAAGAAGACGACGAAGCTACTTCAGAAGCGAGTAACAATAAAGGGGAAGCATCTACCTACGAGTCTGACATGGTAAGTGAGGTAAAATTTCTACCCTCCAATCAATTATACAAATGCATTAAAATGCTAAGTAACTCTTTGTGTATAACTAGGATGAAAGACATAAAGTCAAAGAAAGATTATGCACGCCTACTAGAGAATTTTGAAAAATTAGAAGTCGAAAATACTAAACAAAAAGATAAATTTCACAAAACTCAAATTTTAGATATTATAGTGGCCTTAAGAGGTATTTACAAAACTATAGGGGTAAAGTTATAAAAGTAGCTAGAGAATATATTCCAAGAAAATATTTGATAAATTTGGTAGGTAGTAGTTTATTTTGAGTTCCTAAATTATGCTTAGGCAGTGTTTGATAGAGATTCTGCTAAGTACTTTTTAGATTATAGCTATAGAAAAATACTTTTGAGTGTTTGTGAATGTCAAATTCCGCTTCAGCTTCTATAACTTTTACTTAAAAGCTAGAAGGAAGAAAAAACATCTGCTTTTTTATTTATGATCTAAAATAAAAAATTTACATTTATGTTCTTAATAAATTTATCATTTTACATAATTACCACCACGCTTTTAACATAATAATATTTTATATTTTTTATATAATTTATATTTCTAAAATTTTTTATACATATTTATATAATATTTTTATCATTTTTTAATATTTTTATATTTATTAATTTTATATATTTGTTTAAATATTTATTTTATAAAAAATTAATTTTTATAAAATATTTATTATTATCATTTAGTTTAAAAATTAAGTTTAGAAGTAATTATTCACCAAACACTTAAACTTAATTGTTGGACGTTATCGAAAGCATCAGTCGAGCGTTGAGAAGACGATCCGTTCGTCGTCATCAACAACCGCAGCAACTCATTAAAGCATCAGTTGAGCGTTTTCGTCAACGCTCACTGCAGCCCATCAAAGCATCGGTTTTCAACCGATGCTTTTCTTCCTATAAATTGAGTGCGTCCAAGGCAATCGGTGTGCAACTGAGGCGAGAAAAGGTGAAGAGCAAATCGAAGAGAACAGTGAGAGGGATTTGGTTTGTGGACACATCTGAGAAGGTTCCAAGTGGTGATCTTCTCGGCGACAGCAAG
>JBAMIE010036836.1:0-18716 GCA_037177295.1 Kaempferia parviflora
TGAGCATGCGTTATGCGTTACAACATTAACTGCTATTGAGTTACCTAATCATGGTCTATTCAGTTACCCCAACTATGCAGAACGGTTTACGATAAAGGCTCTTACTAATATCCATCGAAATTCCCAGGTAAGTGAGGCGGCTTTCCTCTAAGACAACCCCTTTAAGTTCTTTAATAAGAATGACTTAGTATATATGTCCGAGATAACCTCGGCTACTATCCACCCGAGGTGAACTCAGGTCTGCTTGTCCGAGCTGAGCTCGGCTACTATCCGCCCTAGGTGAACTTGGGTCTGCTTGTCCGAACTGAGCTTGGCTACTATTCGCCTGAGGTGAACTCGGATCTGTTTATCCAAGCTAAGCTCGACTATTACTTATCCAATCTGACAGACAGATCACACTCAATATTCTTCATCCCTCTCATCAGCGAGATCATAAACTTTGTATAATAACTCATCAACTTCCACCATTAAACGTTGTCTTAGCTGTCTTAATCAAGCTTATAAAACTAGTTGAGAGGAGAGCATCCATGATCCATCCACCTGACGACGTTGAACTGGCTGAAGTACCCTGCTGATTCCTGCTGGATCACGTTAATCTCGAGTTCGCTGTCTTTCATTCAATGTCGGCCTGCACGTGGCCCGCCAGGGGTCCGGCTTAAACAGAGACCGGCCATGTGACGCGTGGCCCACCACGTGGCCCCTTGCCGAGCAGAACCAATCAGGACTCAGGATCTAGCACGTTCATCGAGTTTTTGTTCCTCTGGTATGATTTGGAAGAGAGGAGAGCATTCATATCCACAGAGACTCCTGTTCCCTGTCCCGACACCTCGATTATCGGATTTGGATGTTCCTGTCTACTTAGATCGGGCCAATTAATCAATGGACCGTCCGGTCGAGAGATAAACAGGCAAACGATGAAGGAATGTCGATGGGTGTTAAACTGTCATTAGATATATGTAATTCTATTCTCGACTATAATATATTATGCAGTAAGACCATGTGGGTCCCTCGGAGGCTGACAGCATACGGATGACGGGATATAGAACTACATGGAATGAATCAGACTGACCGGCCTAGGGGTCCGGTCGGTCAGCCTCCCAGAAAATCGAAGCCAGATTCTCAGAGGTTCAGCAAACCGGCCGGACGTTGGACCCAGACGGTCGGTAGGCGTCCCCGATCCTTCTCGCCAGGACGACGGGCAGCCCGTCAAGCCAATCAGCCCGGACAGTGCCCTCCTCGGATGCAAGGACAGACGTCCGCTCAGCCAATCCGGTCAGTTACGGTAGGGACGCCACTTGGTCGTCCGCGACCTTCTTTGGGAGCAGCGTCCTACCTACACGCCGCCTGTCAGAGTACGGGTGTCAGAATATCAACAGGATCAGGTTGCGTATAGTACGGACAGTACCAACGGAGCTTCCTCTCCTCACAGTTGTACAGAGACGGCATGTCCAAACGTGGTAAGGTGTTAGAATGTTAGAAACGGCTTACCCCGACCAGACACACCTCGATTCACGTGTCGGGGTAAGCCCTCGCTATAAATAGGAGTTTATGGTCCCCAACACAGGTACACGTACTACGGTGCATTTACAGCTCATCTATTTCTTCTTGGGCTCTTCACTGACTTGAGCGTAGGAGTACCAGAGCCGGGGTCCCTTTCCCTGGTTTGATCTTTAACGCTCCTTAGAATTTACACAATTATGTGCAGGTGACAAGAGGACGGAGCGCCACGTGTTTTATCGGTCAACACTTAGTTCACTTATGATTCAGTCCAGTATCATATTTTTTAATATCAGCCGTCTGATTTTAGACACGATCAATATATTTATAAGAATTTTTTTTCAAATGAGATATTAAAAATTTCTATAAAATGGTAAAATCAAATTCAGTATTATCTGATTTAATTTTTTTTTTGTTAAAAAAAAATTGAAGCGATGTTGTTTCAAACGGCCACCGGGGCACGTGGTCAAACGGACATCGTTGCGCATCTGTCGATCCAGCTCGTGGCGATGAATTATGGATTCATCGACATAATTGAGTCAATTATTAATGATGCCCGACCGATTTATTTATGATAATTTTCCATGCAATTTTGATTAAATGACGTGGCAATGGGAGAAAATGAATCGAATTAAATGGGCGGAGGGCGGGGCATCGGGGAGTGTGAGGAAGCAAAGCTGAGCTGGCGCTGGTCCCCACGCGACCACGTACACGACGCTCGGGTTGGGTGAGCTGGAAGAGAGGAGATCCGAGCCGCTGAGGACCACTGGGAATGTATTGGCCAGTGTATTCCATGTGCTCAAATGCGGATGTTAATTATTCGTACAAGACTTTTTTTTGTTGTAACGATGTATGATGCATTTTCCAGAAGGGATAATTTTTTTTCTTATGCAATTCACATTTTCTGGATCACAAAGAATTAATAATATAGATAATATATGAACATGGGTAAGTTGCTTTAGTGAGTCAAATTTCTGAATTATCTATCACAAGTACTTTTAAATTTATCTTAGTTTTAATAAAAATTTTAATGAGATATATAAACATTACAACCAGAAATACTATCAAATATCATGACCTACAAACTAGCCTTGAAAAATAACCCCTTACCAAAGGGTATCATCCACATATCACAAAATATTTATCCATCTACAAATCAAAATATAAAAATCTGCCCTTTCCCAAACATCCCATTAACACTTGATATCGCCTTTTCAAATTTGCTTTTGTTCCGCGCTTATCATAAGAGGTAAACCATGTAAAAAAAACGCCAAGTTGAGTATCTTTGTTGTGACTGATACCACCTTAGAAGGACCCTAAAAGGTCACTGAACAGAAAAAAATTCATACTCAAATCCCAACCAACACCTCACCTTATCCCACAATTCTATTGTAAACTGGATGCCTCACACGATTTACCCCATTAAGGAGACTCTCACATTTTTTTATAGCATGGGTGACCGGGCCGACCCTAGGAAGTTTCCCACAGACCATCAGAATAAATCGGGTGGGCGGCACAGAAGCCCAACATCTCTTAATTGTGAATTTTATTTGGAGAAAAAATTCCTGTAAATACGTTGTAGCTGAGAATCAAACCGTAGGTGTCTTAGAGACAACTGAGCGCCCTTACCACTGTACCATAGCCCATAGGGGCTAAAAAATGATTAATCAGACTGGGTAACATCGAGCCTAGGGTGACCGGCCGGATCCGACGAAAGTTTCCCACTTGTTACCAGGATAAATCGGGAATCCCTATCGGTGCGCGACCTAGAAGCTCAGCATCGTTTAGTTGCAATTCTTATTTAGAGGAAAATTTTATAACTAAAAATCAAACCGTAGGTACTGAGAGATAATTAAACATCCTTATCACTGTACTATAGCATCAGGAGCGATTATTAATTATAGTTATTATAATTATATAAGAGGTATGCTATTATGGTTATAAAAAATAATTAAGAATATATAGTTTTAAAATATAAAAATGTATAAAAGCGAGATAGGGTGTCCTTTGATAATAAATTAAAAAAGAGATGCCTCTTTAACTAATCCAATCAAAGGAACGTCTTTTAGTTTTGTCAATTTTAAATTATCTAACGAATCAGCTAGCTAAAAGTTAAACAGTTTGATTCAGCTGTTTAGAATCCAAACATCTCAAAGAAAACTCCAAATATGTTCGCCGACGCATTCCAGGTCACGAAGTCCTCTATCAGTTGTAATCTCCTCACTGATTAGAAAGAAGTTCACGAGTGGAATAAAAAAACATCTGACGGTCAATGGAAGATGACCAACACCCACCCTTATTGGTCATCAAACTCAAAGTTTAAACCAATGAGATATTTTGTGGCTATATACATAAATCTCATCAACTTATCATTTATTTGAATGTTGGATCATCCGTTAATCCAATTTAACCTACTCCAATTAAAATTGAGAGAGAGTGGCGGTCACACTCTTAAATATTCACATCAATTTCTCTAAATATAAAATTTATTTAAAATTTTATATTTTATATAAAAAAATTTTACATCAGTTACCTTATATATTTTCTAAATTTAAATTTTATAAATAAAACTATTTTAAATTTAAAAAATAAATCCATTGTTTAAATATTAAAATATTATTTAATTTGAAATCGAGAAAAAGTAAAGAAAATAGATTGGGTAATAAAAAATAGATATATTACATAGAGAGAAAATATAATAAAAAATAAAAATAAGATAAATTATAAAAAAGTTAATGTATTATATAAGTAAAAAGTGAATATATAAATTTAATCTAACATGTCTTCGATCCTATGTCATAGATGTTCTTAACATTGCTTACGATTATTTCAAACTTATTGTTTAAGAAAATGGTTTGACTAAGGCTGAATAAGTCTTGAGCCACCAAGATGATGATTTTACTTAGGGGTGTTAAAAATGAATCTGATCTGATGACTCAACTCGACTCGATCCGAAAAATATCAGATTCAGATGAAAATTTTTAGATTCGGATCGAGTTCGGGTCGGAGGGATTTCAGCTTAAAAATTTTCGGATCAGATTAGATGTGTTCAGATTGATCCGATTTGACCCTAATTCATTTAGTAGGTGTATTTTTTAGTTAAATTAAATTTTATTTTAAAAATAAAGATGACTATATATATATATATATATTATAGTATGAGAATGATAAAATATTGAGATAAAAATAAAGAATTATAAGAAAAATAATAAAAAAATTATTTTGAATTAGGTTTTTAAATTAGATTGATGAAGTTCACATTCTAAGTTTGAATTTAGAGATTTTAGGTAAGAATTTAAATTCTGATCACATTCAAATTGAAATAAAAAAAAAAAAAATTCTATCAGCTCTAACCACCTAAATTGACACCCTCACTAACCGCAGTAAGTAAGTAGAACCTACTCTGCGTTCTGCCAGTTCCTTGTCTCACGGCAACACTTAACTGTGCGGTCCATTTCATCTAACTCAACCACTCCCGGTGGTTAAGTTTGGTTTTTCTCCCCTCTCCCCACCTATAAATATTCCTCCCCCCTCAAATCTCCATTTTAAATTGCTGCTATTCCATTCAATTCAATTCAATTCGATGTGATGCCAGTAAGTAGTAAGTAATAGGCTGAGATCAAATATTAAATAAAAGACGGCAAAGAAAAAGGGAAGGCGCAGCTGCAACTCACCGACCGTCGTCCACCTCCCGACGCGCCCCACAATGGAAGGCGATTGCTAGACTGCATTTGGCACCCTCGATCCGCTTCCATCCCCCTCTCGAGAGGGCCACCGGGGGGGAGTCGCCATCGGATCCGTTACTGCTGGCGGAAATCGCCGCCCGTTCCAGTCGGAGCAGGACGAGTATTCACTTTTGGACGATCCGGATCGATTTCGTCAGGTGAGTTCGTCGTGATTCTGGGTTTGATCGACTGCTTTGGGTCTTTTTTTTTTTAAGTTCTTGATCCGATTTGGCGGGAGGAGCTTCAGGAGATCTGATTCTTTGATCTATGAAGCAAGGCACTTCGAGCTCGAGCTGAGATTAGATTTGTGAAGTTGATCTCTGAGTTGTGCCTCCAGTGTCCCGTTTGTGGATTGGATCCATGGAGTCGAGAATGGATAAGTACGAGATAATGGAACAAATCGGCCGCGGAGCCTTCGGGTCTGCGATTCTTGTGAATCATAAGCAAGAAAAACAGAAGTACGTTCGGCTAGCTTTCCAGTTGTTATTTGCCCTCTTTGGAGTTCTACGAGTCAATTTCTCACGAGTTTTTGCTTCAGGTATGTTCTAAAGAAAATCCGACTAGCAAGGCAGACTGAACGTTGCAGGCGATCTGCTCACCAGGAGGTCTGTGGAGTTGATGGATGCTTCGTTATTGTCTTCTTTTATATTTATAGCCGCCAATCTTTCTAGTAATTCTTCTATCTGTCCTGTGCAGATGACTCTTATCGCCCGTATTCAGCATCCTTATATAGTTGAGTTCAAGGAAGCCTGGGTAGAGAAGGTCTCGAACCACAACATATAACTCCGTATATAGGTTATCTTTTGATTCGTTTTGTCTCATCAATGCGTGTGAATGTAGGGTTGCTATGTTTGTATTGTCACTGGATACTGTGAGGGAGGAGACATGTAAGCTGTTACTTCTTCTTTTTTTTTTTTAAAAAAAAATTACCTTTAATGTAAATTATTTGGTTTGCTTGACTTCAATCTATGTAATCTAAAAGGGCCGAGCTGATGAAACGATCAAATGGAACATATTTCCCAGAGGAGGTATAGTAATTTCATCTAGATATTTCTATGTCTGCCTAAAAATTTCATGGAATGGTCAAAATCTGATAAATTGACTTCCTCCAGAAATTACTAAAGTGGTTTGTCCAACTCTTGTTAGCTGTTGAGTACTTGCATTCAAACTTTGTTTTGCACCGAGATCTTAAGGTTGGTGACATTAGGCAGCGGCTGCTTCTCTCGGCTGTTTATTTTCTTACCTGATTCTTTTTATTATGTCTCTTACATCTCTGTGACAGTGTTCAAATATATTTCTCACTAAGGATCAAGATGTTCGCCTTGGTTAGCAGCTTGACCATGCTTAGACATTTAGATAATCATTGTTTTATTTACACTTAAACTTTTCCTTGCCTCCTTTCCTGTGCAGGGGATTTTGGGTTAGCTAAAACTCTAAAAGCTGATGATTTGGCTTCTTCTGTAAGTGTTATAATTCCTCGAATGTTTTCTTCTTCAATAGACAGCTCTTAGAATGTGATATGATACAACGTTTAACTAATTCACAGGATTTAGTTTGTTAAAGATAATTGGTATTACATATATGATATTTTAAAAAAATATATTTAATTTCTGTTACCTTCAAATGTAAGGGCCAAATAGCCAACCAATGATGAGCCGGTCCTTTCTTTTCTTCTTTCATTCCATGCAAAGTTCTAGGTGCTGAGGTTTTGGCGGCAAGTGGAGTTAGGAAATGATGTGATTAAAATTGCCATATCAACACTAGTATATTCTTTTTCTCACAACAAGTTTGATTGTCAATTGCATTGTTTTGGGAGGGTGAAATGCATAATGAGTTAGGTTCTAAAATGTCACAAGCATTCCAAACTTATGTTCCACAAGATAAGCCAGTAAATTCATTTTCCCAGATTGTATCCACTTTTAGTAGGATATATACATGATATGTAAGATCTGCACTCCCATATCTGCCCGTTCTCGATTTCATGTTTTTGATGTGAGACCAATCATGTTGAAGTCTACTTCGTGATGATAGTGGCAGTGTGGTCCCAGAGGTCAATAGTTGGTATTTTTTTTAGTCTGTCACGATGTATTTTACTTGGTCTCTGTACTGTGAATGTAGCACCAAGAACTCAGGAAATTTAAATAAAGTAAACATAATGAATTGAAAGGTGGTAACTAGTTTCTTCCACAAGATTTAAATCCATGCAGTTTCATTTGAAGAATGTGGAACTTATGACTCTTTGAATTCTATGATGTAATAGCAATTGCAAGAGCCGACACTGTTCTTCGTATAATTGGAGTTTATGTGCATGTTAAATTTATAGTTTGTGGTAAGGTTAGACCTCCAAATTATAACCCATGTAATACTTGTCTGATAATTTCTGCTAGGTGAATCTTTGATTGGATTTCTTTTTAACTAATGCAATAGCTTGTCATATGATGCTTGCCAATTTCGATAAAACTTATAAGTGGAATTTCATATAGGTTGTTGGAACACCCAATTATATGTGTCCAGAGCTCCTTGCAGATATTCCTTATGGATTTAAGTCAGATATCTGGTCCTTGGGTATGCCTCATGAATTTCTATACCAAATGCTTTCTGGTGGATTATGCGTATGATTAATTTGGAAATCATTGATCAGGTTGTTGTGTGTATGAGATGGCTGCTCATCGACCTGCATTTAAAGCTTTTGTAAGTCAATTTTATATATGGATTTTGAGCATCGCACTCGTTGTACAGTTTGGAAAGTATGCTGATTGGAATGTATTTCCTGAAAATTGGCAAATTGCAGCTTTGTTTTTGTTTGATGTACCTAACTTTATGTTGCATTTGGTGCTAGATGTTTGGAAGAATATAATAATATGTCAATAGAAAAGTTGATATAGTTAAATGATAAAAAAAAGGAGAGACTTGTATTATTTTTGGATTATTCTAGTTACATGATAGATACCTCTTAATATAGTGGTTTACAAAAGATTCACTAAAAACAAAAAAGAGGGGAAAAAAGGAGGTTTGGTCAGTTCTGATGTATGGATAAAAAATAGGGATCTTGATCTTTTCCCTGAATTAATTCTGTATACAGTCATATTTGCTTTATCCTTCCTGATATATTCTTTTTTTTTATTTGTTCTTTCATATCTAGTCATTCTCAAGTCGATTTTCTTTTTGTGTTTTATTGATTTTCCTTAACATTACACTGCACTAATGCTCTTGTCTATTAAACCTAGTAGGAGTTAAAAAGCATTGATCTTAAGCACTGCTTTCAGCCTGTGAAAAGTACAAACTGTGCAATTCTAGAAATATATATCTAAAGTAGTATTACCAAGTATTTTTGACCTTTAGTGATTTTATCTTTCGGTTCTGCATTCTCCCTGATAGTTTCACACGTCATTATTTTTATCTTAGAAAACCAAGTTGCTTCATTCGGTGTTGCTTCTATGGGTTCATTATGCCAGTTGCAAGAACATTTCACGTTAGGTATTGGGGATAAATAATTCCCTTTTTGTGATGTTAGTACCATAGGAGTTGAGCTTGACTGGATTTCTTCTATTAGATTATATTTAAAGTTATAAGAAATCTTTCCCCTTTTACCTAATGTATCTGAAATTTCTTTAGGATATGGCTGGTTTAATAAGCAAGATTAATCGGTCATCTATTGGTCCAGTTCCTGCTTGTTATTCTTCTTCACTGTGAGTACATATTTTGCATATATCTATTGTAGTTAATAACTCTGTTGTTTATTGGGAGTTTCATCACTATCAAAAACTCTTGTGTTTTTTATGCAGAAAAGCCATTATTAAAAGCATGTTGAGGAAGAATCCAGAAAATCGTCCAACAGTAAGCCCCTGGAGTTATTCTCTCCGTTCACAACAAATTATCAGTGTGTTGTGATCGATGATTTTCACTTATATCGATGATTCTTACTTATATTCGTTTCCTAACACCATTTTAAAAAGCTAAAATTCAATGATTCAGGCATCTGAGATTCTACAGCACTCTTATTTGCAACCATATGTCAGTGAATATCGACCATGTCCGATTCCTTCAAGTGTAGACCAGTCACATGAGAAGCCCATCGCTACCTCACATAATAGTCAGAATATGTCTGAAAGCCAAAGCAGTAGTTTTTCCAGCAGTGATAGGGACAGTTTGCACTCGGGGGACACCAATTTTCGTGGTCAAAAGGTTAACTGCCATCAAAATGAAGTTGGAAGGGACAGTGATTCACCTGATGAAATGGGTTCTACCAAGTTCATTCCCCTTGGTTCATTTTGTATGAATGATGCCCCCAAAGCTGTATTAGAGAGAAACGATACATCAAAGTTGACACATGTTGATTACCAGCCCAAAGTTGTGTCTAAGCATTCAAAACCCACGAATAACATATTGACAGTGTTAAAACAGGAAGGAAAAGTTAGAGAAAGTAGATCCCCAATGAGAGCAACACGAGCAAAAGTTGGTCCTTCAGATCACAAGATTAACCCAGAGCCAGTACCGAAGTTGTCCAAGCCTGCTAGTGGGAATTCAATTTCACAGTCTAATTCGGAAGGCCAAGCTGATCTACCTACCAAAAGCATTGATGAACCTCCACGACACTCTTTCAACCATAAAACTGAAATAGATGCATCAAACAGGGTGCACAAACCTGTTAGTGGCCATCCGACTTTGAAATCTAGCATAGGACAGCCTGATGAATCTGCCAAGGTTAACGGTGAGTCTGAAAAAGGAGTCCAGACTTCACACAAATTTAAGCAGCAGGTAAGATAACAACTACTGTCTTTTATTTCTCTTGTACATTTACAAACTACCACTACATTGTTATTGCAGTTACCAAAATCTGAATCTGCTCCAAAGATCAAGGCCCGAAATGAAGGTGTTTCACCGCCAGTTCCTGTCAAACAAATACCAGAAGATAAAATTCCTACCAAGAGGCAAAGGACTCCACCTTCCAGTGCGCTAAAAAAGCCTATCCTTCATTCCAAGAAACTGGATGTTGACATTCGTTATTCATTTGAAAGTAGTGGGATCATAAATGTTCCTACCCTACTAAATCAGGGTACGGATATTTGTCCAAAGGAGGATAGATGTTTCCCGAAGAAACTTGAAAACCAGAGCGAGGATGACCATCTATTTCCTTCAAGTCCAATTGAAATCAATTTGGGTAAATCAAGCTCTCCGTCTGTTCCGAGTCAAGAATCTCCAGTAGCAGTTGTTGAAGTGCAGAATGAATTGTTTCCATCAAGTGCTCCACATACTCCTAGTCAAGATTCTCTCAGTACAACAGTGGAGGGCCAGAAAAAATGTTGTTCCCTGAATAAAACACCTGATTCTGCTGAGGAAATCTTTCTGCCTGAAATTTCAGAATCAGATAGGCCGGCATCTTCATTATCTTCATCTACAAATGTGAGACTTGATTATTCATCAGCCGAGAGTCATGGGAATGACAGTAAACCTCTTTTTAATTTTGAAGTTAGTGCAGATGACATGCAGAACAGCACATCGAGTAATGACATAATGAGTTCAAGTTCATTACTGGAGCCAACCTTTTCTATCTCTGAACAAAATGTTGTCTACAAAGATGATGTTTCCTCTGTCAAACCTGAGCAAAATCCAAGTGTCATGCGAAATGGTGTCGACAAGTTTACAGTTAGGGAGCTCCTTTCTTCAATGACAGATATCGTGCCACTTGTTTCAACGACCCCAAAGAGTTCTCCTGTGGAAAATACTAGGACTCCTGTCCCTATTAATCAGACAATGGAAAAGACGACTGCACCTCACTTGACCCCCGTTTTTGATGAAGTCATACATGTCATTAGGCACAGTAGTTTTCGAGTTGGTGGCGATCAACCTATCTTGGACAACAAGGAGAAAAATGTTCAGAACATTGACATGGGAAAGCTACTTAGCGTTGTGCAAGATGAGGTAGATACGAGGAGCATCTCAACTGGCCTGAACCCTTCTGGATTTGTTGAAAGTATGACACTTAAAACAAATGCTTCAGAAAGCTGCAGTAAGGAGAGGCTCAGTAGCTCTCCAACATCAAAATCAAGTGATACAGAGAACCAATTTGCTTCATCTGAGCACTGCCACACTTCAAAGGAAGAGGAGGCTCCGGCTAAAGAAACGCTGGACGTGAACTCCTTCAGACAGAGAGCAGAAGCTCTTGAAGGATTGCTAGAGCTATCTGCGGATCTTCTGCAGCACAATAGACTGGAAGAGCTTGCTGTCGTTCTAAAGCCATTTGGGAAGGACAAGGTGTCCCCTAGGGAAACTGCGATTTGGTTAGCTAAGAGCTTCAAGGGAATGATGAGTGAGGAAGCCAATCGAACGTCATGAGGATTGTAAAACAAAATCCATCTCCTTGGTTTGTTTTATTGTCTTTCAGTTACAGGGAAAAAAACAAGTGGTTCACTCTCTCTCCCAACATGGCGGTAAACGGTAAACCCCTTCTTTTCTTAACAAATTTTTAGACTACATTCTTTTTAAAATCGTGTATATAAAGTGTGCTTTGTCAATGTCAGCAAAATAAGACTCTTTCGTTTTGGATTTAAATCAATCACAGATTGAGATTGCAACCCTTAAAAAAAAAATATCAAATATTTTCAATTTTATAACAAATTTATCAGAAAAACAAGTAGGATAAATATTTAATTAATTCTTTAAATAATAATTTTGATAGTAAATATGGCATAGATTAAAATTAATGAAAAATTAAATTCTCTTTAATAGCGTTGTTAATAAATGATTTTTTTTAACTCTAATAAAGAAATCTTTTGTTTTTATTCTAAATAATTTAAAACGATACAATGAATAATTTATTAATTAAAAAAATTAAAATGTCCTCAGAGTTTAATTGGATTTTTAAGGTCATTTCTTGTTCAGTACACATCAGCCGTTGGATTTGATCAAGATGGATCAGTATTTGGATCTTACCTTCAATTTAAGGATTGATGTGCAATGAACCTGAAATGGATGAGGGGTTGTGGTCCAGAAGATCTTTAACTGAGGACTCTTCTCTCTGTAGAATATGATACAATGATAAAATATTTAGAGTAATAATAAGAGAATTGTAATTTAAACATTAAATAAGATGAATATTTTAAAATTTGATTTTTAAATATATATAAAAATTATATTTAGATTTATCAGAGGCGAATTGATGGAAAGATCATCTGCTGTCGGAATTAGTTGGATGAAATTTAGAGATCTAAATTATATATATGTAAAAACCGGGCCCAATTCAGGAGACAATTAATGGTAATTAATGGTTACAGTGCATCAAAATGCATATCCTCGTCAATTCGAGCTGTCATCAATGTTATTATAACAACATGAAAGCCATGTGTCAGACCTACTGAGCCGACTCGAGCCGAGTCCAACAGGGGCCTATTTGACACATTCATGTGCCATGGTAGATCAGATATAAAAGTAAACACATGCAGGATCGGATCAGATATAACACGACACGTCCATGTGACACTCCACAATATACATATAAAAGAACAAAGAGCAGCACGCGTTAGAATATTATTGCCGTGCCAAAAGCCAGGCATCTTTCCACAAAGCGCACTCATTTATAAAAGCTGCCCCCAATAGGAAGAAAACAAGGTTCTTACTAGTGTTCATTTATCAAACACTATAGTCTATTCATTTAACTGAATTGTTGCCCCACACATAGTTGATAATTACATAAGTAATTATAAATTTAAGATTAATTTTTAATGAGGTAAAATATCCGTTGGGTGCTTGATTTATTCATATCCGAGACATATCTGCCCCTCAGGAATTCCAATGAAATTAAAGATAATTAAGAGAGATCATATCATTAAGGAAAATATTTATTATACGATAATTAGGGAAACAGCCAGAAATTAGGAAAAGGCAAGAATAATTACTAGTACACTAAGAAAGGAGATCAAGTCAGCCATAATTTGGGAAAAAAAATGAAGATACGTGAGGGACAGGAAATCCTAGGTAAGGGGCCTTTTCTGAGTTCTTCCTGACTTGAGTCGTCGAAGTGGTGTCCGCCGGAATTTTTCCGGTCGGTTTCTTTAACGCTGTGTTAATTTTGCAGGAGTGTCGCTCTCTTTCTCTTTAGTCATCTTCTACGTCTCTTTTGGTCGGTTGCTTCTTCAACTCCGGTTGTCTACGTAGTTCTTTACCGGAACAAATTTGGTGCCGTCTGTGGGACTGATGTCTCATATTTTCTATGTCCTCATGTCCCACTGCCAATCAGACGGATCAAAATCATATTTCAATGATGTTGTGTACATCACGAGGATATCATACACATATCAAAAATATCACATCGATCTGCTTGATAGTGGGATATGGAAAAAATGAAATAGAGGATCTGAACTAGATTTATTCTATGCAAATAGCAGTTGGGATCCTTTAGATCATAATTCCTAGACCATCCCTGATCCAATACACAACAGTCATTAGATTGGAGGTAAGATCTATAAGTACTATTCCCCTCTTGATATGACCCAATGACTATTTTACACTGGACTAGAAATAAATCAAGAATTATGATTTAGATGATCTAAACTGTATAAATAGACAATGTATTATAGTAAATGTTTCTATGATTTATTTGTTTGCTGATTAAAATTTTTTATAAGATTGAATGTGACGTCAACATTAATTTATTCGAATAACTGAATATCTAAATAAAAAAAATTAAGTGAGTTATTTTTTTTATTAGATTTTATGAAAAACAACGTGAATCTTGGTCTTAATTTCTTAGGAGACTGAGTGTTAGTATTAATAAATTAATAGATAAATTTTCTAAGAAAGTTGGGTTGATGAAATTAAGTGAGTTATTTTTTTATTAGATTTTACGAAAAGCAACGTGAGTCTCTATCGACTTTGTGATTAAAGCTAATCACTTTGCACTTTTCCGTAAAGAACATCATAGGATAGTACTAAACTTGATTCGATTAATTAATTAAGCTTTTGAGGGTTAATTAGGAATAAATTAGATGATTAGGCAAGACTGCCGCCGGAATCCCAACCGCGCCCGCTCCAAGTCGTACACCATCAGATAGTCCTGCTGCTGGAAATTGCCCAGTATCACCGCGGGGCCGCCGGCGACGTCCGCGGCGGCGGCGTCGTCGCCGTCGGAGATAACGGTGAGGCACACCCCCGCGGCGTCCACGAACACGAAGTAATTCTCCATCGGCAGTCGCATCTCGGCGCCGCCCTTGAAGCGGAAGGCCAGCTCTGGCAGCTCCACGTCGGTCGCGTTGGGGAGTAGGGCGAAGCACGGCCGCAGGCCTGTCTGGACTTCCAGGGCGGTGGATCGGTTGTACCGCCCCGCCACGCGGTCGACGAATGCGGCGAGCACCGGATCGAACACCTTGGAGGCCATGTATGTGAAGGTGGTGCCGGAATCCACGATGACGCCGCCGTTGCCGATGTGGTCGGGGAGGAGGGAGGAATGGGGGATTTTGACCTTCTTGCCTCCCACGGCGATCTCGAGCAATCCGACGTAGTAGTAGACGGAGAAGGGCGAGCCCGCGCCAGCCGCCGAATTGTTGAGGAAAGGCGTGAAGCGCAAGCCACTGGAGGAGTCCTGTTTTGGTGGGTCGAGCACGACGGATCCCCTCTCGGAGGCGTCGTCGTCGTACCGGCGAGAGATTAGGCAGTAGGAGAAGCGGCTCAGGCCAAGCTGGGATGGGAGGGAAGGGGCGCCGCGGCCGAATCCGGCAATGCCTCCGGCCGGCTGGCGCTGCGAGAAAATTGAGCATCCGACGGTGAAATTGGGGAAAGTGCGGTCGGAGAAGCCCAGCGTCTCCAGCATGAGGAGGCCGGCGGTGGACCCGGAGCCATAGATTAGGGCGTAAGGGGGGCACGCGGAGACAGGACAATCGGAGGTAACGTTGTCGCAGGCGGCGCAACGGGAGCGGAGGAAGTCGGCGGGGTGGATCCAGAGGCAGCGGGGGTTTCGGCATCCGACGAGGACCGCGGAGGAGGAGGATCGAGGGAGGAAAGGAGTGATGGTGTTCCCGGAGGGCGATGCGCAGCGGCGGCACTGGTACGAGGAGGTGCAAGGGAGCCAAGTGACGTGGCTCCCGGTGTCGAGGAGTAGGGGGAGCTCCTGCGGCGGCGTGCCGAAGGCGAGGTCGAAGGAGTAGCCTCCATAAGAGTGTAGGAACAGGGAAGAAGAGGTGGGTGGCGGCGAGGAGCGGCGGTGGGGGTTCTTGAGGAGGGAGGCGCGGAAGTAGGAGGCGGAGGCTAGGGCGGCGAGGCGGTGGAGGGGGTCGGGGTGGGGCGGGAGAGGTGTGCGGCGGAGAGGGAGGGAGATGGGGTCGGAGGAGGAAGCGGTGACTAAGAGGAGGAGGAGGAGGAGCAGCAGACGCGACGGCATTGCAAGCGTAGCGGCGGCGATGGGCGGAAGAGGAAGATGCTTTGGCGTTGGAAGGGGTAATAAAAAGCAAGAAAGGAGGAAAGGGGGTGGTCGGGACATGGGATTAAGGCGGCGGAAGAAGACAACGGCATTATGGGATAGGTTTCGGGTTTCGGGTTTCGGGTTTCGGAGATTCGTGCCTTTGACGCGCATTCGTCACGCTCCACGGATCACTCACATGCATACCTTGCACGGCTTTGAATTAGGGTTGGATTTGGGGTTTGAGGTTTGGGGTTTCGGGGTTCGGATTTTTGGTTTGAGGTTTGGCTTTCGGGTTTCGGATTTGAGGTCTGGGGTTTCGGTTATTCACGCCTTCGACGCGCATTCGTAACGCTCCTCGAATCACTCACATGCATGCCCTGCACAGCTTTGAATCAGGGCCAGAAATGGTTTCTTTTCGAGATTTTTTATTATATATAAAAAAAAAAACGTTCTCTTCTCGTAGATTCGTAGTCGTCGTCTTCTGATTATTATTATTATTATTATTATTATTTATTATTTATTATTTATTATTATTTATTATTTATTTACAAAAGCCAAAAGAACATATTTTTTGCCATCTAGGATTAAAACAGTCCACTTCTACCATTTTATTTTCAGAAATAACTTTTATCCTATCTAAAATCGGGTGGAGGACACTCAAAAAAATAGTATTGAGGTAGATCATAAGTGGATTGAAGGTTGATCATTCTAAAACATAGTGCTTTGTCCTTCTGGTGCCTGCACACAATCACACAGATGCCAACCAATGCTAGAAACCGGGCCAGGGAAGTGGTCTCAGCTCTACTACTCCGACGTTCAAGTTAGGGGCGGATCCCAAGAGAATAAACGCAGTAAATGGATAGTAAATGCGGATATGCAAGTGTACCTGTAGTGGAGACCAAAGACCCCTATATATAGTGGAAGTTCATCCCTTGACACACATATCGATGCGCTAACCGCCAAGGACGAACCGTCCCTGACACCGACACTGCCACCTTACCTTAACTGGGCGTGCCGTTGGTGTACGGTTGCCAGGAGATGTGGGGCGTTCTTGTACGGCTGTCAGGGGCAGAAACTTCGCTTGTACCCTTCGCACAGTGCGCTACTTGCACTTTTGACATCCCGCCGCGGGCCTACTACGCGCCAAAGGAGTATGTGGAGTATGCTTTCGTGGCCTCCTCAGGGAGGACCGGTGTGATGGTCGACCGAATGAGCTGCTCTTGCTTCCGTTGCCTCCTCAGAGAGGACCCGTGTGATGGCCGACCGGGCGGGCTAGCCGCTAGGCCCACGTCGTCTGCCATACCGTCTACTATGTTGGCTGATCCCGCTGACTATACTTAGGCCCCACATGACCCTTCCAGTTACAACATCAAATTTTATTTTTAATCTAATTATAATAATTACAAAATTATAATTGTTAATTATAACCCTACATAATTATAATAATTATGATTTATACTTTAACTATACAGTTATCTTTTCCATATCTATCTAATATAAAATTTAAATAATATTCCCAATAATCCTTCTCACTTCGGGCCTCTCTAAAAGTATTCAGTCACTTTTGACTTACTCTAGATTTCTCCATGAGTATTCGGTCACCTTAACCTCTTCCAGGACTCCCTAAAAGTATCCAGTCACTCTTGACCCACTTTGAGACTTCCCTCAACCTTATTTAAGGCTACCCCACGTCGTGGCATCTAGGCTAGACCATGTTTTCATATATACACTTTGTTGTCTAAAAAAAAATTATACATCTTCATAATGATGTGATATTATCACTTTGGATCTAAATCATTATAATTTTATTTTTAATTTCTACCTAAAGGAACTCGTGCCAATAGAAATATTTTCATTTTTTTCATATAGACTTTAATTAATTGTATTCTTAATTGTAACAACCATGGCCTGTAGCCATTACTACGATATCAAAAATTAAAATAATTTCAAAAACAAATATGAATCATGGTTTTGATACTTTATATTAAAAACATAATATACATATATATATATATATATATATATTTCAATTTAAAATGTCCATAGAAATAAGCGACAACTTTTAGTTTTATCCAATTGTATCATTCACTTTACATATAACTTACGGAGCATGTAACTAATTGAACCCTGATGTATATCGTATATGAATTCACGTCTCAGTTTTAGGTATATTTTTTGAAAATTAACTTATGAATTTTTTTAAGGGATGGATTTTTGAGCTGGTCTATTAATCCGTTTTTACTTTTAGCAAACTTATTAGTTGATTCATTTATACGAATCAAATATATAAAAAATTTATAACTTAAAATTAAATTCATCGTAGAAAAATAATTTCTAATATTGGACCATCTAATCTGCGAGCACCACACTTTTGGTTCGTGCAGCTCGATCAATTAGAAAATTGAATAGGAAAAATATCCTATTCTATAGTCATAGGGAGGAGGGATTATTTTATCATTGAGATGGATTTTCATGAGCGTTTATTGATTAATCTGGCTGATAGAAAATGTTTATGGGCAGGATCGATCATTCAGATGATTAATCAGTTCAAGAATTATAGACACTTGATACCTACTAAAAAAAATGTAAAAGGTATTAGGCCAGGGCAATTATATGGTAGAGTGCCATCTTAATTTTTTAGGTATTTAAGGATTGAATTTCAACTATGGTAAATTAACGGATAAATTTATTTAATGTACAATTGACTTACGCTTCCTATTTGGTATATATGAAAAATTTTTGTGAGGGATCAATCCTACATTAATCAATTTAAGTGGATTTCTTATTACCGCTTAAAAAATTATATGCAAGAGGTATTAATTGCGTTATATATATTAAAAAAATAATATAATTCTATAATATAAAAATGGAAATATAATTAATTTAAGTCAACTTATTTAAAATCACATTTTTATCGCAATTTTTGTTTGAATTTATCATGCCAAATACTTTAATTTTGATTGAAATTCATTTTAGCCCTTGAGGTTTCAAATTAATTTTAAAATAGTCCCTGAACTTTTAATTTACTTTAATTTAGTCCTTCACATCATTTTCTAATAATATTTTCTAGTTAAAATATGTAAAATGACCAACTTACCATT
>JBAMIE010037138.1:0-18709 GCA_037177295.1 Kaempferia parviflora
CGAGTAGCGGAAACCGGCGGTGGTAAATCGGGAGAAGCGAACAGCGATCGTGCAACTCGAACGCCGATTCGCATCTCGGCTTCAAGGTACGGTCGATGGCCTGGATTAGGGAGTGTATAAAGAATAAATTTTGAGGTTAAAATCAAGACACTATTTTCTTCTGAACGATGCCGCCCCACTTTCATTATTATGAAAGGCACTCATCGTCTCATAATAAAATGATCCAACTATTTCCTACTCTACGTTCTTATTACTATCTCCCTTATATATTTTCCATCTAAATCCTAAACTTGAGGTACATTATAACAGCTATACCATTCTATAGTATAGCTACTACAACTGAACTAACACAGTTACAGTAATTATAATTTTGTAGCTGTTACAACGTAAAAAAAAATTTAAAACTAAAACTATTCAAAGTTTTTTTAGTCTGAAACTGAGTTATTATGAGTTTCATATCATAATAAGTTATAGATCTTTGAATGAACTTCGATTTGATATATTAAGTATCTCATAATTTAATCCGATTTAAAAGTTATGGTCTCTGAAAATTTAAGATTTAGATGCTACAACTACATGCTTCAAGCTTTATTTTTGACCTTAAAAACATTATCAAGCTGAATTTGGGCTTAACAATATTTAGTTCATATGCTCATGAATATATTCGTTTAAAGGCTTATTATGAACGTATTTATTGATAGGCTCGCACATCTGTGTATATACACACACGAATTATAAATATAATAATATTTTCATAATTATTATAACTAAATATCTTAAACAAGCTCGAACTAAACTCGTCAAATTTTTTAACGAGCTATTTTTAATCAAACTAGAACTGTCCATGATCTATTTAATTTTATTATGAGCTAAGTTCGAGCTTAATAATTAAAGTTCAAATCAAACTTAAGCCAAGCTCAAGTTTTAAAAAAAAATGAACGGAGTGGAGCCTAGCTCGAGCCTCTTATTATTTGGCTCAGCTCGATTTAATTACACCCCTATCCCTTCCCTCTCAGTAGCACACAAAGTAGAAAAAACACATGGCTCCCACCATAAGCAGCAGAGTGCAACCATAATAATTAACAACCTCAGATGAGACGGTAGATTTCTACCGTCTCAGTCGTATTTCCCTGAAGATATTCTAAGATGATGATAGATTGACAGGTTTAACTCAATGGATAAACACGAATTGAACAAAGTCTCGATGCGTATCTCGATCGAATACTATCGCCCAAATGGTAACAAAACTTAATTTTCTTAGGTGGATATTTATTTGCTCGGTAATGGAGACTGGCCACCGCAGAAATTTAAAATATCCAATTGCGGCCCGTCACGAATCCAGACGCCACTCCGCCGAAACTAAACTAGAATCCAATGGCGGCCAGTCGCGAATCCAGACGCAACTCCGCCGTGTCCGTCTCTGTGTCTCGTCTTGTGGTGGTGCGCCGAGCACAAGCCTTTCTTAAAACGGAGGCCGCAGAAGCCGTGGCCCATGGCCACCCCCCGTGGATTCTCCGCCCACGAGCGCATCATGCGCTCGTCGTCCTTTTCAGCGGCCGCCGCTTTCCGCCTCCTCCATGCCCGCCCCTTCTCCGCCCGTGACCGGCTCCGGGCGCCGCCATTCGGTCGTGGGCGGGATTTCCTCTCGCCGGCGCGGGCACTCACGGTTGATGGCCCTTCTTGCCTCTACGTGGGCCCTGTCGAGACGGCCACTCAGGAGCGGCTCGAGGAGCTCTATCAGCAGGTAGGTTCATGGGCGTGCGTATTACCTAATTTGAGAAAAATTAGGGTTCTACTTATTATGCGTGTATTTTTAAGAAGAGCTTCCATTTTCTTTGGTTGGAACTAGGGGAAAGAATTGAATTGGGAAGCAATTTGGAAATTCTAATTTATTCTTTATTATTCTTTTAAATCCTATCGAAAGGCTCAGTTTTACGTCTGTTGAGACATTACTTACTCTTGTGGTCACATACGATTACTCAATCAGCATAACCAAGATGAATGAGGCCATGCTTCATTGTACTAATTGTAGAGTGCAGCATTTTTATTAATAAGACTGATCATATTTTTACTTATGAATTTTTGTACTCTGTATTTTTTTTGGGCATGTTAAACTGCTAATATTTAGTTGAGGTCTCCAACTCCAAGTTCATAAGTTTAGCTATTTTGATCCTAAATTGCATCTTCATGTATCAATTAACTGAACCATCATTGTACATTGAACTAATTGAACTACTTGACTTCAATGTAATTGTTCAAATGGAAATGTGGAGATCTGTTTTCGCTTTTACAGAAGGCCAAATCTCAGATATAGTTGTGATGTTGGTCAATTGTGAGCATCAAATGAACTCCCTAGAACTTCTATATATGAACAAATGAATGCACTTTGATTTTTTTTTTTTTTTTGTTTCTGTTGTTGCAGGCACGTGAATCATATTATAACGGTAACCCTTTGATCATCGATGATATGTTTGATAAAGTTGAGGTACAATAAAATAATTTATTATCCTTCCAACCTTTCTTAATTATCAATTTTGTTAGTATGATATTTTTAACTACATGTGATATTTCATGAATGACAGTTGAAACTGCGACTGTGTGGTTCCAAATCAGTTGTGAAATATCCTCGATGTAGCCTTAGGCGTCAATCAACCTATGCAGATGCTGAGGTAATATGCAAAACAAATTTCTAGCAGAATTTATATTCCAATCCTTCAATTTTTTTTTCCAATTTTGAAATACCTCCCTACACTTTTTTTGGGATAAATTGCCTCTCTCCACTAGTCCACTATGAATATTCTAGTTAGCTCCTTAAAGTGCCAATATGTTTTGATTTACCATAAGATAATATATATCTACTACTAGTTTACCATGTCATATTGCAAAAAGATATACCGATACTATGGCATTAGAGGAAGGTAATTTACATAGAAAAGTGCAGGGAGGCTAAATTAAAAAGGAGGAAGGTATTTGAATATCTTGAAAATACAGGGTAGGTATATAATATGATTTTACTTAATTTTATTTCTTTTCTTTTTTAAGGAAAAAAAAATCACTCTAACTCCCTTTAACATATTTGGAATTTGGATATGATTTGGTTGTAGGGCAGGAGGATCCTTCACAAGAGTTTGCTTTAGCAAGTATTTGGCTTCTACTGCTTGCATTTGGATCAACTGCAATCTTTGTGCCTGTCATCTATGTCATCAGTCTTGCCTTTGCTGATAACATTAGCTCAAGATATTTCTTTTACATTGAAAGATCGACATTTGGATCCCTTGCGATGGTTAACAAAATTCTGACATTGGTACTGTGCTATTTAGTCGGCTTTCCTCTTGCTTATGCTTCAAGTAAGTTGCATCCATATGATCCCAAATATTGCTTTTACTAAAATTTTTGTGCATTTTTATGAACAACATTATTATTATTATCTTTTTAGTCAAATAGTAGCATGTTATTCTGGTAATTCCATAAAATTCTGGCGTCAACAACTTGTGCCACTAAATTGTGACTAGCAGTCTACCAGTGGTGATGAAAAGGTGAAAAATGCGCCTGTGTACCCAATGTTATGCATCATAGAAATTCATCTATGAAATTGTTGTTTTTAGTCTTTTGGCGACATAATGAACATTTATTTGAATGCTAGCTCAGATCTAAATTGTTCTCTTGACCTTTTCTTTTGTGTTTTAAAACACATGAAATGAAATCCAAAGCGCCTTTTCCCATGCATTTATAATAGCCATTTTCTTTTGAATTGTTCTATTAAGTTCATTGTTACATTTACAAGTGGGATTGCTACTAGCTAAGCCTGGTTGTTTGGTTTTAGTTCAAGCATTGAAAGGCCTTTGGAGGAGTGAATTAGTTGCAATGAGAGGCTCATGCCCAAATTGCGGAGAGGAGGTTGGCTCACATCACAATATTTCCTTTCTAATGTTCAAATGTGCAATTATGTAATCCTACAACTGATTTTTTGTTATCCAGGTTTTTACTTTTGTTAGAGCAGAAAGTTCCAGTGCTCAGCTTCACCTTGCCCATTGTCATGTATGTGAGTGTGCCTTGGAGTTTCAAATAAAAGTGGTGGTGAGTATTGCAGTCCATTTAAACAATCCAATTATTTACATGGAATTAAAACATAGGTTGTCTTTTCTAACTCTCAAGTCATGTGTCACACTTATTCCTCAATTGTCTTGTAGCCCGAATCTGTGGGTATTAGATCATTTTCTCTGTTGGTCTATAGTAAATGTATAATAAATATCAAGTGCTTAAATAAAATGAGAATAATTATAAAAGCTGCTAAAAGTGAAACTAACTGTTTATTCTTATTGCAAACTTGAGTCCTTATGTAGGTGTTCCATGTACTTATGAATCAGATCCTCAAGAATAGTGTCAATATACTCATACATTGTGTGTTTAAGCTTTGATTAATTGCATACTGTTTTAATTTTTTCAAGGTATTAACCAAGATTATTGTGTTTTTATATATTTGCACTAAATGTATATTGTTTTAATTAGAAGAATTTTTTCGCTGGCAGATTATATTCTAATGAAAACTTTGATTGAGCGACTAATTACCAAAAGCTCAAGCTGTTAGAATTGTTTATTTTTTATATTCATAACGATTATCATTTTCTACATCTAATTCAGCTTTTGTTGTTCCATATTGTAATGCAGCAATCCTTCTCAAGGCCTGGAAGACGTTGGGTTTATGGCAGAGTTTACTTGGTCCAACAGAGCTAAGCTATGTGAACTTGAAGAGTTCCTCTGAAACTATGAAATGATACTTATATTGAATAATAATGTAAACAAAACTATATAGACAGGAATTCCATTTTTTTTAATTAATCTATATGATGTAACAATATTAGTAAAATTTGTTTAGAAAATGTAGGTTTTGATGACAACTTTGCATTTTAAAAATGTGAATCTAGTCCATAAATGTGTGGCAATTGTGTCATAGCACTCAAATAAAAGCTTTTTTTTTTCGAGTCTTTGTAGTTAAATTTTGTTCTACGATTCTTTGACGTTCAGTGGTGACTTGTGGGCTCTCTCCTGAATTATCCGGAGGAAGGCTTCAAGTGTTGGCAAGGTCAGAAGAGTCTGAGCGTGGCTCATCATCAAGATCAAAGTTAGGCTCTCTTTGTCTTTGCTTCATGTTTTGCTTGATGCTTTGCGTAGGCAAAGCTGTTAAGAGAATCCCATGCATTCATGCATCTTTGTTCAAATCCTCTATCCCAAACTTTATGGATCCCTGTGTCTTATTACTGATCGAACAGACCAAATCATATCTAAAGGGATACGGTGCACATCACGAGGATGTTGCACATATCTCAAGAATACCACGTCCGTCCGATCGGCAATGGGACACGGAGACAGAGAAAATCTGGGACAGAGGATTTGGTTTGTAATTCATGAGTGGTAGGAGACTAACATGCTCTCCTGCCACCTTATTATTAAAAAAAATGGACCTATTAGGACTTCCTTGTCTAGTCACAACTAGAACTTTCATGCCTAGCCACAATTATGACTTTCTGTCTGTTGTCTGCTACTCTTGATCTGAACATAGGACCTCTCACTTCCTTTGTTCAAGGTTAATATTCTACCCATATGATTTGATTAGACCATAGTTCTTGTGCACAGTCAGCGATTACACCTTCTGGCAGTCACAGCTCTGATACCAATTGTTGGATCCAAAACAATTTAAATATCTCCACAATGATGTGATATTGTCCACTTTGGGCATAAACTCTCATAGTTTTATTTTTGGTCTCTATCCAAAAACCTCATACCAACGGATATATCTTTCTCTTATAAACTCATGATATTCCATGTGTTTTTAATGTAGGACTGTGTTTGCAACCTTACAACCCTAACATGTGATGCACGAAATTGAAGCTTGAAGTTGGTCGGAAAAAGGACTTCCAGGCACCCTGAGTTCATGCACCTCGAAGTGAGTCCAAGTACTCGGGTGAGTCAGCATCCAGATGGGTATGCAGATAAGTTGGCACGCTCCTATTAATCGGAACACATTAGAGTCCAAGCACTCGGGAGTGGTCCAAACGCTTGGATCAAGATAAACTTTGACAAATAGAGTTTCACCGAGGGGACACCACGTCAAGCTGATGGGGGTGCCCGAGGACCATTCCAAGCGCCCAGATGAACCTATAAAAAGAGCCTTCGACCAACAACTTTAACATATCATTCCAAACAACTTCCGTGCTGCTCAGAAAAGCTATCCATGACACTGAAACGTTCTCCGACGATAATGTCCAAGTTGGCAAAAGGTGACTGCGCTTGCCCAACACTATTCCAGGGTCAACACGGTGGAGATAAATCACGGGTGACAACTAACCATTGGAATAGTGGCTGGCGCATGAGGGAGGTATTTACCTCGGCTATGCCGAGATTCGAACCCTAGACCTTAAGTTGGCAGCACCTCATGTGCTAGCCACTAGATCATCCCGAGGGGACTCCAACGACAACATCCAAGATACTATTCAAGTTGTTAGTATAACCATTTTATTTATTGTACTTTCAATTTCATACATTTGTAATCATTCAAGATTTTAGTGAATTGTCCAATGAAAGGACTCAACAAGTGCGGGTCTTAGAGTAGAAGTCGTCGAAAACTTCGAACTAAGTAAAAATAAAGTATTAGCATTGTTTCTATCTGATTTAATTCGGCTATATTTTCTTGATCATTTTACAAAAAAAAAAAATAAAAAAGTGACTTGTGTTATTTACCCCTCCTAGCACGCTTTACGATCCTACAGGAAAGTTGATCTGAAAGTTTTGCCTAGAGCCTTCTTATGTAGCACTCCTTTGATTGTTGATGTGGCATTCTCCGGTCGACTAGAACCTCTCCGATCACCTAGAACCTCCCTAGTCGCTTGGAAGATGCTAATGTGGCTATAATATTTATCTGATAGATAACATTGCCCGCGGTCTCTGGTCGGCTGGACACCCTCTGATCACTTAGAGCTTGGTCAAATCTGATCTTGGTCGTCTCACCCGGATTGTTGTATCTCATCTTCTACCAGTTGCTTGGAAGCATCTCCGATCACCCATAATCTACGGTCACCCCGACCCATCTCTGATCACCTAGAATCTACTTCCCTGCATTCTTACACTTAATGAGTATGATATAAAATATTAAGTTACTTGCATTTACCTTAATTAGATGTTCAACTCTAGTTGACCCATTTAGTGTGAGTTGCCAAGCTTCAGCTCTCAGCTGACTCCACTTAGACTTTATTTGCCAAAACTTTAGCTCGTAGTTGACTCCATTTAGACTTGATCCGCCTAGTTCCTAATTAGGACTTTCTTGCTTGGTTCCCAATCAAGATATAACTTTTGCTTGATTCTAAATTAGGAGTTCAGTTGCATAGTTCTACTAGAAATTATCAAAGTATGGTTCCTAACTAGGAAGTAACTTACTTTTTCACACTTGACATAAACTCATTAAATCTCAACAAACCTAACTTTAACCTTAGTCATATAACAAAACCTTGAGTTCAATATTGTGCTCCTAACACCAACAACTTATCCTGTCAAAATCTGATGCCACATCAACACATAGGACAACTCGACTGACACCTCAGTATTGGGTCGGCCTAACATAATTGTTCGATCTACCGATCGGAGCGATCGATCTACCGATTCCCAGCAAAATAGAGTTGACACAAAAATATGATAATTTAAAACATATAGAGTTTGATAGTTTTCTTACTATCTAATCTCTACTTTAAAATTCAAGTGAACCTCTTTAGTCAAACCGTCACCTAAGGTTGCCCCCATAATGAGGAATCATCCTTACCCATTCTCTTTTTAGAAGAACCACTTCACTCCAAGAGCTTATCTCAACTTACCATTGGCCAACCATCTGGTTCTCCAGATCTGTTTGGATTTTCTTTGTCGATCACTTGACCCATCAGGACTTTCTTCTGACTTGATGTTCTATCCTTGCTGACCCATCAAGTCTACAACTGCTAAATGTCAAGTCCACTGACTCATCTAAACTTCCACTCCATGGTGTCCTTAATATACCATGACATTTTTTTTTAGTATTCAGTTCAGCTAACCTACTAGGCTTTCACTTGTGTAATATCTAGTTAACTTGACCTACTAGAACTTTTTTAATTGAGTTACTTGTACACTTGATCAAGCCATTAAATCCGATGTAACTTAACTTTGAACCTTTGCTAACATCAAAATTTATATTTGATTATATGGTAATTCATGCACCAACACTAATACGAGTCGTTGATTTCAAAATGGGTGAATCAGATGAACTCAGGTGAAGAGACAATGTGTCACTTTAGATAGATGGGACTCAATTTGAGTCGTTGATTTCAAAATAAATGAATCAGATGAATCCATGTGAAGGGACAATGTGTTCCTTTAGATAGGATATGATATGGATCATCCAATTCAAATATTAGATCTATTTGAATTAAGAAAATCCTCCAACCCTTTACATTGTTTAAATAGGACCCCTCTTTGCAAATTCATCTATTTAAATCCGAATACAAACATAAACATTCCACATTTGCATCTGGAAGAGTTTGAGAAGCATTTTCTAAAAGGCAAAAAAAGTCATTATATCTTATTTTAGGGAGATGTTGTCATATTCCATAAAAATTATGTGCGGGACAAATTGGTTTAAAAAGATAGAGACCATTCGGCGCTATTCATCAGCTCCAACATTTTTTTAATGATCAATCATTTTTGTTATTAATTTTAAAAGTTTAATACTTGTTGTCTCCTAATTTTCCATTTGTATCTCAATACACTCTCAGAATTAGAACTCATCGAAAATCAAACCGGAGCCCAAACAATCTGGTGCAATTCTAGACTACAGCTCGTTTGACATCTGTCCCACTAGTATTTTTATTTTAACAAAGAGATCCAAGACACTCGATCATAGAAAAGGAACTAAACTGCAACGCACTCGATCATCCAAGTTCTTCCCCAACAAAGAGACAACAAATATCCACAAGAAAGAAACGACGACAACAAAAATCTCAAGGTCCAGATTTTTTTCCCTCCCTCAGATTTTTTTTTTTATCTTATCCGGTGCACACTTGCAAACAGCAACCTCGCCGCCAGCCAGCCACACCTTCCCTTCTCCTCCGCCAAGCCACACGAATCCATCTCCGAACTCTCAACGAGAAAACTACTCTGCAATGCAAATCCAGCCATTGGCGGAGCAGGCGCCACGTGCCCTCACCCCCATCCAGACTCTGTGGTGCTCAGGATCCACAGGAGACTAGCCACAGAACCCCCTTCGAGCTTCCTCGCCATGGCTGGCTCATATAAATCGAGCCCCATCTCCGGCAAGTTTGGTACAGTAGAGAGTTACCAGATCTAGATGGCTGCCGTCTCCACTGTGGGATCAGTCAACAGAGTGCCTGTACTGTACTGTTACATTCATGCATGCATGCCGCTCGATTGATCTTAATTTTCTGGTTGATTGATGTTTACAATTTGAAGCTGTGGAGTTTGTTTTAGGTGCAGTTGAGTGGGCCTGGCTCCGGCGCCCAGCTTCCGGCCGCCGCCTTCTTCGGGACCAACTTGAAGCGAGTGACGCCCAGCCTCGCTCAACGGAGTACCTCCGCCTCCTCTTTCCGAGTGCTCGCCGCCGACCTCGATGAGTCGAAGCAGACCGGCGGGGATCGGTGGGCCCACCTCGGCACCGACACCTCCGACGACCAGCAAGACATCACCCGGGGCAAGGGCCTGGTCGACTCCCTCTTCCAGGCCCCCATGGGCGACGGCACCCACATCCCCGTCATGACCTCCTACGAGTACATCAGTCAGGGCCTCCGCACGTAAGCAAAAACAAGGATGATTTTCTTCTTCTTCCTCCACTACTCGATTCGAGTTCGACTGTTTGATCGATCATCTTCAAATCCAGGTACAACATCGACAACATGAAGGACGGTTTCTACATCGCCCGAGCTTTCATGGACAAGCTGGTGGTGCACATCACCAAGAACTTCATGGATCTCCCAAACATCAAGGTAATTAACTAACTCGGTGCGTGCATGATTCGGATCGGACTGACATCGACTCTGTTTCTTATTCACTACCGGATCATGTTAGGTTCCTCTGATTTTGGGCATCTGGGGAGGCAAAGGTCAGGGCAAGTCGTTCCAGTGTGAGCTTGTGTTTGCCAAGATGGGGATCAAGTGAGTGAGATCAATTAATTTTCTTTCGTTTTGATCGCGGTTTAATTTGAATCGGGTTCTGATTCTTTCTGCCTGCTCTGTTTGGCGGCGCATGCAGCCCGATCATGATGAGCGCGGGAGAGCTGGAGAGCGGCAACGCCGGCGAGCCTGCGAAGCTGATCCGGCAGCGGTATCGCGAAGCGGCGGACCTCATCAAGAAGGGGAAGATGTGCTGCCTGTTTATCAACGACCTGGACGCCGGCGCGGGCCGCCTCGGCGGCACCACCCAGTACACCGTCAACAACCAGATGGTGAACGCCACGCTGATGAACATCGCGGACAACCCCACCAACGTGCAGCTGCCGGGGATGTACAACAAGCAGGAGAACCCCCGCGTCCCCATCATCGTCACCGGCAACGACTTCTCCACCCTGTACGCGCCGCTGATCCGAGACGGCCGCATGGAGAAATTCTACTGGGCGCCGACGAGGGAGGACCGGATCGGGGTCTGCACCGGCATCTTCAGGACCGACAATGTGCCCGAGGAGGACATCGTCAAGCTCGTTGATTCCTTCCCCGGCCAATCCATCGGTAAGATCCACATTCATATTCGTTCATCCATCCGAAGCCAGGTGCTTGCCCATTTACCTCCTTCATGTTGGCTCTAAGACTGATTGACGGAGACGCTGAGGACGAGCGATTTACCTTTTTACCACCAATACTCTTTATTAATATACTGACTCCGGCCGGGCGATTGCCCAATCTCCAAACCGTGACAGACTTCTTCGGCGCTCTCCGAGCGAGAGTCTACGACGACGAGGTGCGAAAGTGGGTGTCGGGCATCGGCGTGGACAGCGTGGGGAAGAGGTTGGTGAACTCGCTTGAGGGTCCGCCTACATTCGAACAGCCGCCGATGAGCCTGGACAAGCTGATGGAGTACGGGCAGATGCTGGTGAAGGAACAGGAGAACGTGAAGAGGGTGCAGCTCGCCGACAAGTACTTGAAGGAGGCTGCCCTCGGAGACGCCAATGCCGACGCCATCGACTCCGGCGAATTCTTCTCTACCTCCCTGTGAGATTCTCAAGCCGCCGCCATGGAAGACGGCCAAGAGAGAAAAGGCCTGTAATATATTCCAGACTTTTTTTTTATATAAAAAAAAATACTTATTTCTTGGATGTAATCTACTTAAGTATGTATTGTATATGTATGTTTTTTTTTTTAGAGTTTTTAGAAGAATATTTTATATGCGGTATAAACTAACTAGGTGTTCATGAATAAACTGGATGTTTAGCTTGATAAAATTTAGTTATATTCGTGGTTGGAAAATTTTCATGTGATAATTCTCATTAATTGAATTTATTCGTATTTTTTGTGATTGTGTCGACTTGGTAATTGAATTAGAGATCCAATTAGTTTTAAAAAAACATACTTCTTGTCATCATTTTGAGATCAAAGAATTATAAACTATTTTTAAAAACACTTGGTTGGTACATTTTAAAGAATAATGTGTGAATTTATGATCTTTTATCTATGGATAATTGATGAAGAGGGAAAGGGACTAGAGAGCAACTACTACCCATTGAGAAGGTAAGGAGAAGTGGTTTGGCACTTGTTGAATGTCAATGTCATTGAAGTCTATCATGTATGAAGAAAAAAGAACCACAATTGAAGATAGTGTCGGGATCATGAGGTTTAGATGATCGAATGCTAGAGGGGTGAATGATTTTAGGAATCAACAAATGTGATATTTAATTCTCTTGCTAATGACGTTGCAAGGTCACAATCAAATTAGTTTAGCGGAAATAAAGCTTTTCAAATACTAACACATGCCTACAATTGTCACCCAAACTCCTCCACGATCAATGATCCGACGGTAGATCACTTATAGAAAGTCACTAACAGTCGTACGCTGACTTGGGTGTCCCAGACAGCTTCACAATCATATATGTAGAAATGTAAATTAGGAAATTGAGTAGGCCACCACATAAAAGAGTATTCTTTTAGATTTCATGTGGAATCGACTCTTACTTAATTTGGTAATTCTACCATATGGTCACCAACTCAACCAAGCCCTGGAGGCAATTTTCTCCTTTATTGTTACAAAAGATGATTACGCTCACCTTAGGCACCCTTCAAAGTCCATTCCTAAGTTATGTGAAAGAAGGTAAATTACGGAATCAACTTATAGCTGACTACCAAGAGGCTAGTGGTGAGAGGAGTTTAAAAATGATGAACCAAGTAATACTGAACCTGGGGCGACTAACCTGACCACATGGAGTTTCCCAACGACCGCCAGGGTACATCAGGAAGTGCTCGCGGCAAGCAGCCTAGAAGCCCAGAATCCCGTGGTTGTGTGCCCCATTTGGAGGAAAAATTCATGCAAATGCACTATGCCTGGGTGAGGTGACTTCACCTACAACTATAGTTCCTACCAACTTGAAAATGTATTCTGCTAACTTTTGTCCTTTCGTTACCATCAGAGCTCCCTTGCTGACCTTTATCACTCATCTCACTGATTTGTAACTATAACTAATATCATTCAATGTGCCTAGTGAGATCAAGTTCTTCCTTATAGCTCTAGTATATGTCTGGCATCACATAGAGTTCTAATCACACCATCAACATCTTGAATCTGACGTTTCCTATGTCAATAACTTTGCATGACACATCATTTCCAATCAACACTGAACCAGAATTCACTGCCCTGTAGATATCAAACCACTTCCTGTTTAGAGTCATGTGATAACAACACGTAGAGTTTAAAATCCACGCATCTGTCAACTGCTCCGAACTCGACATAACTAATAATATATCTCCATCTCCGCTCTCTGAAATTTTCTTTTCAACTATATTTTTAGACTTTGTCGAACTACCCTTGTTCTTTGTAATATGTTTCTTTATCTCTGGGCAAACTCTTTTCATATGATCTTTTCCTCCACACTTGACTTAGAATGAGTCTTGTTGTCATTACCCGATCCATGTTGAGATTTGTTTATATCATGCTCTTGGTTGCCATTTGCTACAAGTCGTTCTCCCTGAAAAACTTCATCGTTTATTTTCTTCCTTTAGTGAAAACCTGCATGGCAACACACCTATGATCTCTTCTAATTTAAGAATTTCTTTAACCTACATCAAAGTAGTAACTAAATTCTCGTACGTAGGAGATAAAGGTAGAGAATTCAACAACATCAACGTCTTGTCTTCATCCTCGATCTTCACATCAAATCACTTCAATCATTCATGATCTAGTTGAATAAGTTGATGTGTTGGCTCAAATCTGTTCTCCCTATCATCTCCAGTTTGTATAACTTTTGTTTGAGATACAATTTATTTGTCAATGACTTTGACATGTACCGACTTTCCAACTTTTACCAAATTGTCACAGTGACTCCTCGTCCATGACATGCTACATTACATCATCCGTAAGAAAAATTGTTGCCACTGTCTTCACCTGAATTTTTCCCAATTTGATATGTCAATGATTTCTTGTTTCCTTTCTCCTAGCTCTTTCACTATGTCTTATTACACCAACAAGTCCTTAGCCCTCTTTTGTTATAATCTGAAGTTATCAGTTCCGTCAAACTTCACCATATCATACTTTACAGAAGGCGTCCCTGACATGTTGAAGAAATCTGCCAACACCTCACTCCAATACCAATTGCGTGCAAAGAGGGAGGGCAACACCTCTCAACCTCTAACAATGAAGAAGAAGAAGAGATCGCGCAGAGCAATGAGATAAAGACGCACAAGAAAGAGCACACACAAGGAAGAAGAGGGAGAAGAGTTACTATGGTTTGGTGGTGTATCCACTCTACAAAACGACCGACGTTTTATTAGAATTCTCTCTATACAAAAGAATCCACACCATAATGATGATCATCCTAATAGGTTTACAATGTTTCCTATAAATAGTGCACAAACCTTAACATGCCAAAACAGATCCAAAAAATCGTAACATAATTTTATTATGAAAAATCATAACAAAAATTTTCCATCGTTTCTTTCTTTTCATCTATGACATCCCTCGTATTGACCTTCATTCAGATATGAGCTATTCATTAATAATCTCCACCTTGACGAATATTCACCCCTTTGAAGAACACGAGTATTTGAGCAAAATTTCATGTGGATTTCTGGGTTTGGGCTTCTTTCCTCTAACGTCTAGAGATATGGATTAAGTTCAAGCAATGCTTAAATTTCTATGTAGCCACTGGCTTTGTAACATGTCTACAACATTATTTGCAATGTCAACCTTCTCAAGTTCAATTTCTCCTGTAACAATTAGCTCTCTGATCTTGTGAAGTTGCACATCAATGTGTTTGGTTTTTGTATGATACACCCGATTCTTCGCTAAATAAATAACACTTTAACTATCGCATAACAATTTGACTCAACCTTGCTTAATTCATAGTTCTCTGACCAACCATGTAAGCCATAAAGCTTCCTTGGCTACTTCAGTTGCTGCCATATAGTCCGACTCCGTAGTGGACAATGTAACAATAGTTGTATCATAGAGTTCAACAGATAGGTTCTCCCACCACATTGAACATGTATCTTATAGTAGACCTCCTATCATTTGAATCTCCTGCATAGATCTATGTACCCAATAACTGAAGGATCTTTTGATTGTCTACTGAACATGATGTCACAATCAATTATGTTTCTCAAGTAAATGAAAATTCACTTCACTGCATCCTAATATAGTGGACTAGGATTTGAGAGAAACTTACTCACCATACTAACCGCTTGTGCTAAATCTAGTCTCGTACAAACTTTAACATCCATGGTTTGGCCCTCCCCACAAGCTCTGGATCTCCCTGTAAGCATCCGATGGTGGACTAGGATTTGAGAGAAACTTACTCACCATACTAACACTTGTGCTAAATCTAGTCTCGTAACTTTGACATCCATGGTTTGGCCCTCCCCACAAGCTCTGGATCTCCCTGTAAGCATCCGTATCTAATCATTTTTACCTGCTTCGTCAATCTTGACTGCTCTGGGCCTCCCCCAAGAATCCAGTAACTCTTGACTTGATTAAGTCTCCCCGCAAGCATCCGCATTCAGGATCACTCTTGACTTGCTTGGGATTAGGCACAGTCGTTCAAAAGAATTTTAGATATCTCAACAATCATGACTCTTATGCACAGTCGTTCAAAAGAATTTTAGATATCTCCATAATGGTATGATATTGTCCACTTTAAGTCTAAACTCTCATGATTTTGCTCTTGGGCTCTACTCAAAAGGTCTCATATGTTTCTCTTATAAACTCATAATCTTTAGAATGTATTTTCAACGTGGGACTATGTTTGCAACTTTGCAACCCCAGCATAGGCTTCCCCTAAACTTCTTTCAAGGTCATCCCACATGACGTCTAGTCTGGTCCATGACTCTGATACCATTTGTTGGGACCTAAAAGATTCACATATTTCCATAATGGTATAATATTGTCCATTTTGAGACTAAGTTCTAATGGTTTTATTTTTAGGCTTCTACCCAAAAGATCTTATACTAATGAAAATATCTTTATTCTTTTTTAAATATTTGATTTTTTTTCCGTACCTTTTCAATGTGAGATGATACGGAAAATAAGGTAGGGCCCCAAAATTAGGTCAAAGTCAAGAAGATCAATTAATGTGGTGGTCAAAGTCAATGAGAGAGTAATGCTCCGGGCTGGCAAGGGTCGTATGACGCGATCGAGTGGTCTAACCGATCAAACCTTCCTTCTGATCAGCCTTCAGGTCTCCCTGGCTTGATGGTACCTCGAGCCTTCTTAGCTCTGAAATGAGTAGTGCATCCTATTGGACATTGTGTCTGAGCACAAAATGTGCGGCAAAGATCGGAAGGAGAGAGATGCAGTGGATCCAGAGTCGTCAAGTGTGTCTTCTTCCTCAACAGAATCTTCATCGGCATCTCTTGCAACTTGTGGAGAATGCGTAGGCTCAAAAATTAATTATGAGGAAGAGTTAAAGATGCTGATTCATGATTAAGATATCTGGAGGAGCAATTTCAGATTTAAATATTTACTATTTCATTGAATAACATCATTTTTTAGTTGGAATTTGATTAATTAGTTCAGATGATGATTCACTGATCAGCCCGATAAAGTTTTGTATTGGTTATCAATGTAAATTAGAAGACGTTCGTAGTGGATGATTCATCAATCTAATATTTTTAAATCAATTATTTATTAAAAAAAATTATCCATGATTTAAACATGATGGAACTCAATTTTTCGATGCCTTAGAACTAAGGAGACGTCGTATTATATTGAACATTAGTCAAATTAAATATCTAGAATATGTGGAGATCTTCGTCGACCAACAAGATCGAACAGTCGAGAAAGTGACGGCGAATCTGTGGAGCATAAAATGAATGGTGGAGAACATAAGGAAACACGGATCGAAAATCTTCGAGCGTGATGATGCACTTAATGATTCATTAATTATGCTTAAGAGTTGGAAGTATGAATGTATGATGATGTAATTACATCCATTACAAGCAAAAGAAAATGAGAGGCGGATTTAAAAAAAAAAAGAAATAAAAACCATTTAAGATTTATATAAATTAGGAGACTAATCCACCAGTCCATAAATTTATAAATTAGAAGTTGATCCACATCATATCCTATTTGAGGTTGGATTGAGCAGGGGCGGAGAGGTTATTAGTTTAGTGTAGGCAAATTACAGCTACAGACATGTTGCGGTGGGTCGGTGCCTCCCTCGGTTCAGTTTCGATGACAGGCCCGATAGTAGTGTCAAGATAGCTCGAGCACTCTGTAGTTCGTTAGCGATTCTTACAAGCAACAAGGAATGCTTCTAGGGTGAGATGAGAATTAATAACAAAGAAATAATACTTTGAAACTATCCCAAATAATGATGTTTCTTAAGTTGTAAATAAGGTCCATTATAATGATGTATAATTTATGATGCCCTACATATAGTTCGGATCCTTTGTCCCAACATCATTGTGTCCCCGTGTCACCTCGCCGATCGTACGAACCAAATTAGATCTCAAAAATATTGTGCACATCACGAGGATGCTGCACACATTTCGAAGATGCTATACCCGTCTGATCGGTAAGGGGACAACTGATCGGTAAGGGGACACGGTGATATTAGGACAGAGGATCCGAACTACCTACAATAGGTTGCCATTAGTTGTGAAATGAACACAAGGACATATGCCATGGAGTTTGTAGTAAAGCAGACAATTGAATTGCTATTTTATTTTAACAAGTGTATTCTAATCAGTTGTTATTAAAGTGTTATCCTTAATTTCAAAATCAATCTATAAGGTCAATTAAGTCTATTAAATGTCCTGAGCCAAGACAAATTAACAATGCTTTATGAAAAATTGGTATTCTTAAACACCCTGCAGAAATTGTTAGGAAAGGAATTGAAGTTATCAAGTATTTTTTTTATGCTCTTTTATTATTGCTATGATCAAACAAGAAACGTGATCAGATCAAGATTAATCGTCAGTTCGATTAATTGGAACATATCTAAGACTATTTTATATGAAATACTTTAATTGATTAATAGCTTTTTTTTTATCCGGACCCAGTGTGGGCAGCTGCCTACACTGGGCATGGGTTGGCTCCGCCCATGTTTCTCCAAATAACACTTTTGTGAACGATAACTGCACAAGAACAACCTTGACCATTAAGACCTGTGTTGGTGGTCTAAAAATTTGAAAATAACCGGAGCTATGGCATAACTGTTAGTTCCTTTATAAGTACAACTTTTTACCAAACAGTGCACCTAGGTATGTGTATTTACCAAACAGCGCACCATGATTTCATATCTACCGAAAGGCGCATGTAACATTATGGAATGTCCCTTTTACCCCTCCCGCCAAACGCTAAAAGTCGAGCACAAATTTCAAAGCATCCGAACCACAAAATAATATAAAAATGAAAAAGTTATTGTGATGGATGTGTTATCATCCATTTTCTCCCTCCATACCTTCATGCTCTTATAAACATGAAACCATCAAGAACCTATCTGTGATCAGCTTATCGCGATTAGGTTTTCGCGTATTGTGGAAAAGACACTACTTAACGAAGATTTCGGGAAAAGAATCCTTTAACAACGTCATTGAAGAACATTGCCAGCTAGAGTGCAACTAGTTGAAGAATTCGGACATAGCCATGTACGTACAAATATGCTACTGAAAATAGATTTTTTAGTTTAAAAAAACTTTAGAATTAGCTTTCTAGTGTCATTGTTGTTTGGGGAATTTATTTGAAACACCAACTACACGTTACAGGTGCATCTATGGTTGATACAGATGGAATTTACACACGTTCGGACTAATTTCTCTGATTGAAATTGTTACAAGAAATATATATTTAGGGCTCTTAGTGGTGTTCCAATGTTACGAAGCGACGTTTACAGGTGTTCGTGATGTGGAGTATAATCAGGCCAACGTTGGGCCTGATATGTGATAATATCAGGCCCAACGTGGGCCTGATATGCTAAATATCAGGCCCAAGGGTGGGCCTGATATTATCACATATCAGGCCCAACATGGGCCTGATATGTGAT
>JBAMIE010037241.1:0-18703 GCA_037177295.1 Kaempferia parviflora
CTTATTTTTTTCCATCTGAGAAACCCAGCCATTGATGTTTCACTAATGAGGAAATGGTAGAGGAATGTTAGAGAATTGTGGTGAACCTTTTTTACCACCACATTGCGAAAAATTGTTTTTGATGAAGATGAATCAAGTAGAAGAAACTGGTAAAAGATGAATTTGATGGTCAAAAATAGATTTATGTCATGGATCTTAGTGGCCCTAATTGTCGGAGTGATGTTTCATTAATGAGGAAATGGTAGAGGAATGTCAGGGAATTGTGGTGAACCTTGTTTACCACCAGATTGTGAAAATTTGTTTCTGATGAAGATGAATCGAGTAGAAGAAACTGGTGAAAGATGAATTTGATGGTCAAAAATAGATTTATGTCATGGATCTTAGTGGCTCTAATTGTCAGGGTGGTTATGGAGTGAATATAATCCTCTTAACAGATTCAATGGATGTAGTTGTTGATGATGTTACTGTTCTTAATGTGGAGCAACTTATAATCAAAAGAATCAAGTAGTTTTGTCTCTATATGAGATTGTTTTAGTCAACATCTAACTAAGGGAGGAGTGCAAGGTACAATCTTTTTCCGTGTGAGAGTTTTGGTACCTGTACCATGTATTGGCACAAGGCGGTGTTCGCCGGCATCAACCATTAGGAGAGGGAGGGGGAACATGGAGGATGTTCTTCTGAAGAAGATTAAGGAGATTTACATGAAGAAGAAGATGGACAGAATAAGAAATGAGAGCATTAGAGAGAAAGTCAGAGTTGCATCGATTGAAGGAAAACTCCGAGAGATACGTTTAAAATGGTACGAACATATACTTAGACGACCAATAAATGTTAGAGTTAGGCCATGTGAAACTATAACAAACACGCATATCAAACGAGAAAGAGGAAGACCAAAAAAGACTTGGTTAGCAACAATAAAACAAGATAAAATTTATTTAAATATAAATGATGATATAGTAGGAGATAGAGCTCAATGGCTTAAAAGGATCCATATAGCCGACCCCACCTAGTGGGATAAGGCTTGATTTTTGTTGTTGTTGTTGTTGTATGATAGTAACTACCAAATAGTTTCTATACCGTACTGTAAACAACTACCAAGTAGCTTTCACACATTGTTGCTAAATCTCAAATTTTAAAATTTTAAACTCTAAAGCATAATCATTGAATACTAAAATAGTTATTTTTACACATTATTGCAGCTATTAAATTACTTTTACACATTGTAATAGCTATCGAGTAGCTTCTGCCTATCGTGGCTAAATCTTATATCTTAAAATTTTTAACCCTAAAAATCTAGAACAGTGAACATTGAAATAGTTTTTTTTTTTTTTTTACATTGTAGCAACTATGAAATAGTGTCTACACATTATGGTTAAATCTTAAATTTTAAAATTTTAAACCTTAATTTTAAACTCAATACTATTATATCAAAATACTCTTTAATAATTTAGTCAAAATCATTTTAACTTCAAAATAAATTTAAAACAATTGTGGCAACTACGTAGTGACTTCTATACATTGTAGCAGGAGTACATTTTACATTGTATTGTATCAAAAGGTGAAACTGTTAGTTTGGCGGTCCCTCCAGAGTGACTCTAAACACTCTAAATAGGGCAAATCACAGGGGATATTTTTCCTAACACAATGGTCATTTGTAAAGGGAAAGTCAGACATCTAGTGGGATATTTTTTTAACATCAGTTGAGAATTAATTTAAGACATATTACATTAAATACTTTACAAATATCAATCAATCCGTATGACCATACATTTTATATTATGTAATTTAAAAAGAATAATATCATAGTAATTAATTATGTAGCCGCTATAGAGCCGTTGTTATATGGTAGGGTAGTTATCAGCAATAATAATCATAATGTTAAATAAGGAGTATTTTGGAGTTAAGCGAGGTGTCCTTTTTCAAAAAATATTTTCTTTTAATAATTTATATAATTTGAAGAGACCTTTGGATTTTGCTCTATGGGTTTCCATGTTATGTGGTTCGAGGCAGTAGATGCAGCATGGGAAGCTGCAAACGTAGGAAATCACACAGCATTCGCCCTCCCTGGTTGCAATGGCAATCATCATTTATATTTTAAAATAAATTTCTCGGTCGCAGTGCTACAATCTCGGATCTCTTTCCTTTTCGTTGATGTAAATGAATACATAAACTAAATTAAGAGCATCGACAAAAAGTTGCACGAGATGTTGTCTCTATGCTTGCATGATCTAGCGATTTTCATTTAGCAGCTTATGCTTGCCTACGAAGTCTTGTTCATATATTTGATAAATGGAATGGTAGACATGGGCTGCCTACTGTCTTGTTGCACTCACTGTCAAGGTTACAATCATGATTAATATGAATCTATAAAGTTCAATATTTTCTTCTCATATTATCATTATCATCTTCTATTGTTATTAGCTATTTACTTCTAGTGATTCGTTGTTTTGTTTATTGATTGGTTGAGGGCCATAAGCCATCAATTACTTGGCCTATAAAAGTCTCCATGATGATGTTGATAGGAGACAGAATGGTCCAAGATCAAGTAACAATCACTTATTGCATTGCCCTATCTAAAAAGTCAGTGTGCTGAGCAAATCTTTATGATTTACCTCCCTTCCAAATAATATAAAACAGTCCTAAGAAGTTCCCAGGATGAGAATTATCATCTTTTGCGTATATTCCTAAAACATAAACAGAGAATTAAATAAAAATAACCATTGTCTATAGACGAGAAATTAAGAGAAAGCTTGAAGAGACATGATACAATGGTTAAAACAATAGAACTTGATTAAATGTCATACAATCAAACACCTTTCCTTCAATTTGAGATTAACAAGATACAATTAGCACTAGATGCAGCGGTTGGAATCTTTTTTACATTTTTTTTTTCTTCTTTCTACAAGTGGGATATCTCAATGTTAATTTAGATTCATACAATTGCAACCTAAATCTTTGGGTATTAACCCTCTAACTGCAACCCATTACAAATTACATCAGCAAGGAGGCAAAATTACCTCCCAACTGTGGAAAACGAAACAAACAGACGTTGGAAATGGACTGGTTCGATCGCTTCACAGATGGAATCCGACGACATCAACAAGCAAGACATTCTGATCACTTCACAACTATGGAATTGGACGACATCAACAAGCAAGACTTTAAGATGTGTATTCGTCTGCGACCTGAACATTGAACCACAAAACACTTCAATGATCATAATTTGGATGCTCCATCTTTAAGTCCAAAGCAGCTTACTCTGGAACAATAGCTAGCCATACATACAATCCCAGCTAATAGCAGGCCAATTAATCAAAAGGAGAAAGTAAGAGGAATACATACATCTATCGAGCCTTCGCAAGGGATTGGGCTGATCGACTAGAGACACCATGCAAGAGCTTAACAAATCCTAGAAAGCTTAGTTTGCCATCTGTGTGCCTTACCCAATCATGTAGAACAGCATGAACAGGTACAGAGGGGCTGAGACCAAGTTCCTGTAAATAAAACGAGAGATGCTTCAATTAGCATGCATCCTGCAAAGATTAACATCAGAGGAAGTACAACCTTTAAAAACATAAAAAATTGCTACAATGCAGTATTTATGATATAAACACAGATATAAATTCTTAATGCGTGACCAATTAATCTCTTTTCAACCATGCAACATTTTACCGATAAAAAAGGATTAAGTGCACAACTACATGGATCCAAGTGCAAATAAACATCCCAGGACAAATACAAAACCCCTCCAAGAGTATGGAACCGACAACTATATCTAACTAATTATTAAGGGACGATTCCTGCTGGCTAGCAACAAGCATGATATTGTTGGAAGTGCCTATGATATCCAACAACTGCGGATCAGATAGATCAATTTTCACAGCTTGCAGAATATCTTTCCCATCTACCTTCCACCTATCGCAGCACTAACCGTGAAAAAGGTTTTAGAAAAAAAAACATCACAGCATACCCCATCACAGCACTACCCAGGCACCAAATACTGTCCACTAAAGGAAAATCTTCCACTTTACAAGCAGTATGACATCACACAACCTTTAAATGTATTAAGGCATCTCCTGTGCTCTAGGACACTTAACCGATGAGAAATCTGCAACTGTCATAATTCCATCTGACAGAATCTAGTAGTGCCTTAATTCCAGCTGAAATCCAGTCTCAAATCACTGAAAATACTCTAAAACTAAGTAGATAGGTGGTTTGGACGCTAGCAGAACCAATCTGGGCTGCTGAGCAGCCAGCACACAGTGTATTGTTAAGTAGGCTTGCTGATCTAATCAGCCTGCGGAATGCTTGATCGTGTAGCATAGGTGAACTGGCAGGACAAAAAAGAGGAATGCGGAACAAATTCCACCAGCACAATACTTAAGCAACTTTGAACTTGATAGTTTTCAACATTAATTCAGTCAAAACTGTACTAGAATCCATCATTCATCATTTGTAACTCTACACTAGCACATACAAAGAGCACAACACTACATACCGAAGCAAGTTCCTCAATCATAATAGCACGATTGCCATCTTTCTCAAAAAGTTCATAAGCACAACGTGCATGCTGCTCCCATCTATCCAAACCTTCAAGCTGATGTACACTTAATGCAGCTGCAGAGAACTCATCAAAATCCATTCTTCTGTATTGTAGAGCACTGAGCTGGTATACCAATATAAATTAATGAAATATTCAAAATGAAAATTCAAAACCTGAGAACAACAAAAGGAGATGAACATACTGCAAGGACGAAATCTTGAACATGTGATTCCTTCATTGCATCAGTTGCATTTTTGGTTAATACCTGATTAAAATAGAAATAAACTTTAAAAAACTAGAAGCTCCAACCTCTAATCTTCTCATTTCCTTATTTACTTCTCTAGAGATGTAAGTAGTATGGGAGCATTTTTTCATCAAAGTACATTTCATAACTAACCATCTTGATATTTTCAAGAGTTATGCACCCATTTTTGTTAGGCTCCAATAGGGAAAATTGTCCCCTTAGATAAAATAGTTCATCCACGGTCAGTGTCTTTGACAGAGCCTGAAACATTCAAAAGGGTAAATCAAACTAAAAGGTACCAATAAAGCTTCTCTAATTACAGCCTAAAGTTGTATGTTAGCTGACTCCAAGGAGGCCATCAGATAAAATCAATATAAAAACATCAAGCAATAAATTTTTCTTGAATGAAACAAGGCAAGTGAAATCACTTCAAATTGAGCCATTCAAGCAAATAGACAAACGAAATCAAGATGTTTGCCAGGGCAGTAACATTTGAAACCTACCTTTAAAGCAGCCTTACGCAGAGAAGATGAACGGAGATAAGCTTTCATCAGCTGGAATATAAGAATATCTAGTGGAACTTTGACATCATTGTAATTTCTAATCCACGGATGGCCTGCAAAAAGGAAGTACTTAATTATTTGGAGATACAGCATAATAGCTAAATAAGGACAACAGACTCACATTTTCAATTGTAGGGTCAATTGACATCATAAAAACTCAAAACACACCACTACAAAATATAGAATAATTAAACAAAGAAATATTTCAAATCTAGTTTAGAGAAGTTAACGTTTGACTTTAAGTAATTTTACAAAAAGTGGGTGGCACCACATAAGAATGGACTATTCTTCGAGTTTCACTACAGATTGTCCATTCTTTTCATCTTAACCCCTTTTTTGTTGTTTCTGATTCTTTGTTGTGAGAAACACTATTAGTTATTTCAGCAAACAGTTATATAATGCAAATGTTGATTCTTGAATAGATATATGCCTTAGGCGCAGCAGATGAATAAATTATACCATATAAATTATATTGCAGACTTCTAAATTCAATTATCAATTAGAACTTAAAATACATTTTCTGATTTAGTAATTTATTTAAAAATTTCTTTGTAAACTGGGATAAATTATCCTAGCATCTGTACAACAGAACAATTATTAGAATGACGCAATCAACAGAACGAGGTTGATCCAATCAACTAAAACAATCTTATTAGATTAACCCAGCCAAGTCAGTCATTTGAACCGGATTGACCTGATCATTTCAATCAATCAAAAGAGATTCAGACAAGTCCTAATTGATCATGTTTTTATAAAACCAAGGCTTTTAACACTTTGTAAATATTATTAATACTATATTACTCACTACCCCAAACTTAAAAAAAATATCTAGCTCTGTGAATGGATTGGCAAAACCAGATGACTAGAAAGACACCCACATAAAGCTTGTGCTGCAGTCATTCTTCTTCGTGGATCCTTACTCAACAAACGCTTAACAAAATCTTTGGCTTCAGGAGACAGAGAGGGCCAAGGTGGCTCAGTGAAACTTGGATCAGCTTTTAGGACTGCCCTAAAGATACCAGACTCTGTTCTAGCCCAAAATGGGCGACTGCCACAGAGGAGTATATATGCAATTACACCAATACTCCACACATCAGCTTCTGTACTGTATGATCTATGCAGAACTTCAGGTGCAACATAATATGCACTACCTACAATGTCATTCAGCCTCTCTTCTGTAAAACACAAAACAACAAGGTTCAGAAACAGTTCAGATGTAGAATTTAGATGGACAATAGAGAAAAAAAATGTAAAACTGATAGGTACATAACAATTGGAAGTTTTACTAACAGAACCAACTAACCTGGCTTTACAAAATCTGATAAGCCAAAATCTATGGCCTTCAGCTGGGAGTTCTCATCTTTGGAAGTAAAAAGGAAATTCTGAAGAAAGAATAAGAAAACAAACTATTAAAAGATCTGCAATCAATCATACATGTCCCAACTAGCTGGGGTCACTTTAAAAGACAAACGAATAATTCAGAACAGTTTAGAGGGATGAAACAGCAGTAACAAGATATCTAGACAGAATGAAAGGAGAAGAAACAACTGTAATTTGTTCATATAGTAACCCTACCGACGACAATCATCAATGACGTCAACACACACTCGAGAGAACAAGTTAATAGAACATAGCCAAATATTAGGAGGGAAAGGCTATTCGTACCCTCAAATCAGCTTATCAGGGAAGTTCTGGTTGATTACTTATAGATAGAACGTTGCTACCAACTAAATAGATGGACATCATAAAAAAATGATGCTGATATGAAGAATAAAATTCAAATTGGATTAACAAAAGATACAACCTTACAAGAAAAATTAATAAATTATAAAGAATTCAACTAATTGACATGTAACTTACCAGATAAGTAAATCTTTTAATGGTTGATGAACCCTAAATCTAAATTAACTTGTTGACATGAGAGAATACAGAAACTCATCATCTAGCAGCAGGGAGCATCATACCGGTATGAAAATTAACAAAACTAAGAAGTAGAGTTTCTAGGATAGGTTAAAACTCTACAACTCTCAGAAACACCAAAGAAATTCATTGACTATGACATACAGAAGCTTCATATTATACAGGAAAAGAAAAAAGTTGAGGAAAATGAAAACATGATTACAAGAAAATATTATGTTAAATAATTAGTGACCAGTAAATATCTATTCCATAACATAAAAAATGATTTAAGTTATAGTGTTCTACATCTACACGTAACAATAATAGAACAATAGCTAAAAAAAACACCCGTAGTAGATTATTTGTCTGATAAAATGTAAACTACCTCTGGCTTAAGGTCACGGTGTACCACGCCTTGAAGATGACAAAATGCGACTACACTCAGTATCTGCACCATGACCGCTTTTGCATCATCTTCGGAATATTTACCACCCCTGCTCAAGGAACCAAGCACATATAAGCAAACGAAGACAGGACCTTGAAGCAAGAAACAAGAACATATGCAATGTCATAAGTACCTTGAAAGGATCCTATCTAGAAGTTCCCCTCCTTCACATAATCTGGAAGATTAAAACAGTTAAACATTTAGCAGAAGATCCTTGATCAGCAAAATGCTTAATGACCACATTTACATCTGAAGATGTCTTTTAAAGTTGGCAGATAAGCAGACGATAGTAACTACAAAGCAAGATATTGCAGCATAAGAGCAAAAGAAAGCTATATTGTATATATTTTTAGTCCTGCAATCCACCATTTCAATCATACATAGGGCCATGTGTTACAGAGGAGATACTTAAAGTGACAGATTTGTGAAAGAATCATCGTTTATACATCAAGTCCTTAAAAATCTCTTCATGATGACAGACATAACACTGAAGACAGCAAAGGAGCATGAAATCACAATAGCAGCCACAGATGAAGTACAATATTAACCAATAAACTAGTTGTAACTTCAAGGTTCATGAAACATAAACAGGCCAAGTACCTCTGGCATTCTCACATGTCTGCATGTCTCAGACAATGATCTCATAAGAACAAGAGAAAATTGTTAAAACAAAGCTTTGTTGATGCTTTGACTGAATGAAATAACAAGAGTGGGCCTCTTTTATAGGTAGTACAGTAACTTCAAATCCTAAGACTGTGTAATACAGACAAGGTTTGCTAGAAATAGCAAATTAAAAAAAAAAACAAATTTTCATAAGTTGAAATTTAGATCATTTGCCAGAACCATTTATTGTTTAAAGTAAAGAAAAAATTTGTATTTTTATGCATCAAAAGTATCGCTAATCTTATTTGATACAGTCGAAAACTTGATATTAACCAAGTTCATGAAGAATAGGAACCAAAAGTCACTCAACGAAGCATGGATGTTTCAAAATTCTGGCTACACTATATATGTATCTGAGTCACATAAAAATTGCTAAAATGTGGTGCATTCAATTTAGCAAAGGTTCGAAAAACTAAGGTGCTTCTGAGATGCTTCAGGGATTCCAAGGAGATAATATGTGAGATTATTTCTTGTGTAAATATCTTTTGATGCATAATCAGAAAATTCTTTTTATTCTTTAAATGAAGCATCAAATCGCTCATACATTTAATGTGCTAAGCAAATTGAATTGGTTAGAGTTGAAAATACTGGGGAGAAAGTAAGCCTACATTTTAAGCCAATAACAGAAATATGACTTTGGTATAAACAAGCATGTGGCACTAATCAAAACTTGTAGATGGAATGGATTAGAATTTATGCTTGCTGCTAGATATTCCATGTGTAATTATCTTCGTCCATTAAAAATTCTTGTTGCCATTCCTGAAAACAAAATATTAACTGAAAATAAATTTCAACCAAAAAAGAAAATAATTACAGGATGATTGGCAATTTATAAGGCTTGTGATAAGCCAATTCATTCTTTAAGGATTTCATAAAACAAGGCAATTTAAAGAGGCCAAGATGAATTCATTATGAAGAACTTGTAGTAAATTTAGGTTAATGAAGGGATGTGCTAACGAGTTCATTTCTTTTTTGCTACAAAATAAAGAAACAAAAGCATTTCAGGAACTTCTGACATGAACATACACAGAGAGAGAGAGAGAGAGAGAGAGAGAGAGATCATATATTCAAGAATTAATATATTGAATGAGCATGAATATTAGAAATTTCAATATTAAGCCACAAACTCACCAGTTCAATTATAATCTATAGCACATTTAATAACAAAAATCTTGGAATAAATACATACCAGTAGAATAAACAATAACATAATAATAACAACCCTAAGTTGAAAGATCAACATAGCAGAAGCTTACTCCATTATTATGTAAACATTCTCATTGTCTTCATAGGCATCATAAAAATGAACAAGATTGTTATGTCCTGCCAAGGCTCTCAAAATCTTCACCTCCCTTCGGACATCTTCAATAGCTATGGCAGTAGTCATCTGTCAAGTTAGTGAGGGCAAGAGAATGATTCTCCATGAAAGGATCAATTGTGACAAATAAAACTATTTGTGTGGAAACAGGCGAACAATCCGCCAGAATCAGATTTATAAGCAAGAATGCATGAAAGAGAAGGTTGCAAAAAATAACAGATATAATAGTTCTGTGTTTCAGAATGAAACAAATGAAGTAATGGTACATCTTCCTTTCATCAAATATCAAGACCTTTTTTTACAGTATCCAAACTAGGATAAATGGCACTGGTGATGCATCTTGTTACTAGAAATTATCCTGGACTCCACATTACAGTATTCACTATTTAATTATAACAAGGTAAATTGGACATTACTTAAGAAAGCAAGCAAACTAAAGAAGGCCAATTGTCCAGTATATTAGAAAGGTGCATTTAACAATGTGATAAGGTCCCCTTGTGTGCGGCATCAGTAAATGTATAGTGGAAGTTGTCAATTTGCCAATGCAATGTCCTATTAAGAACCCAACTGTCCTAGTTTGGAATACACGTCAAGGGAGTTGAAGGACCAGAGAAAAGATACAATGAATTTCTTGGCAGGTGCTAATTTGCCCATACATTGTCCAATTAAAACCCCAACCTTACTAGTGTGTAATACACATAAAGGGAGTTGAAGGGCCAGTTAAGTTATAAAAATAGGTTTATTTTCCCAAGGTGATATTTAATTTAATTAATTCAAGCAAAATCATGCTGATTTGGTAATGAGTTTCAGATACCGCATTTAAGGTTGATGTTCATATGATATCAAATTAGCATGGAAATGGGGTGATTCAATCACTTTTAAGGTGATGAGTTGCATATGATAGAATAGTGTTAGTGGTTTAGGGTAAACAGAGATAGAGTCACGATCAAGTTGACTGTATTTGCATATGTTAAGTTAGGAATGATTGTGATGATTGACTGTATTTGTGTCAATAATTTAAAAAGAACGCACAAGTTTATCACCATCAAGTTGTAGAGTAGTTCAAATACCCTAGTTAATGGTGATCCAGTCACCATAATGATTTAGAATCAACATTTAAGTGTTGACATGAAACACAGTCATCCAATCTATGTATGCAAAAAGCATGGTACATTTGGCTTCAATCACCTATACCAACTACTTTCTGCAGCAAACCTCTAGTGTAGCATCATACTAAACTTAACCTTCCTGGATCTTGATCAAGTAGAGGATAAGGAAATCCAATAATTTTCTTAGTCCAATAATAAAAACAATCCCAACCTCATGCAACCAAGCTCCGCACCATCCCATTGCAAGTATTTAACGGTTAGGTTAATGTTATCAACCCTAGTAAAAGCGTAAATAAGGAAATTTGAACTCTTTAGCTCCCAGGAGTCTATTCTTCAAAATTTTGAAATTTTAAAATCAACTATATTCAATGTTAATGTGCTAAAGATAAAAGATTGAAACCCCCACTAGTATTTCTAGACCGAAAAAAATAGCATCTAGAAATCTGTGAAACAAAAAATTACGAAACTGCTGATCCAGTATTATGAAATAAGAGAACAACACTGTTTCTTCAGCGACATAATACATTTCTGTAGGAGGGAAAGAACGATGGTAGGACTCATTAAACAAAACAACCACCCAGAAAGAGTTTAAAAAGCAAAGTAGTGCAGATCTTGGAGAAATGAGAGATTTTGCTATACCTTAGCCTTCGGGATGACCTTGACCGCCACCTGCTGCTCTTTGTTATCGCCCTTCTTAGATTTGGCAGTGCAAGTGTACCCGAAATGCCCACGCCCAACCTCCTCCCCGATCTCGTATTTGCTTGCAAGTCCCTTCGAGAACCCGAAGCTCTTATCAAGCCCAGCAACAACGCGCCCCTCCTCCCCCTCGTCCTCCGGGATGGCCGCCTCGTTTGGTTTCACCGACCCGTGTCTCCGGGCAAGCAGAGCCCGAATGTGCTTCGCCGGCGATGGAGGCGGGAAAGGCCGCTTGAAAAGCCTCCTCGGTGTAGCCGTCGCTGACCCGCCACCTTCAGAGGCGACGGAGGGGGATTTTTTTGAAAAGAGACTGTGCGCCGGGCTGGGACTATAGAAGGGAAAGAAAGGCGAAGCCCAGGGCTTAGCTGCTCTCTCCTCCGCAACCTTCTCTCCAGCTTCCGGTGCGGCGCCATTCTCCTTCGTGGCGACCTCCTCTTTCTCTTCTGCAAGCGGAGAGGAGGTAGGCGCGTCCGCCGCCGGCAACGCAGGCTTCCCGTAGCAGACGCCCATCTTTTGCCTCAACCTAACGTCGCAGATCCTGGGGAAGACAGGCAGCACATCGATTTCGCAACCCTAGATCGCCATTACCATCGTCCCCCCTCTCTCTCTCCCTCTCTCTCCAGCAGGTCAGGAGTAAAGGTGCGAGGGGGTTTTCAGATAACAGTAAAATTGTTTCTCTAAGGGTATAATGGGAAAGAAAATTGATGTCCCGTAACCGTTAGTGAAACATAAGCCGTTAGATCGGATGAAAATTAATTCTGATCGTTGATCAGAATTCACAGCGATCGAACTGCTAAAACGGAGTCTTCCGCAAGGAAGACACCTTTTTTTATGTATATATATAATTTAAGTGTGTGAAAATCGCCATATTAATTTTGAAGGTAGATTACCTACTATCTAATAAATTTGTATACATTATCAATTTTTAAAATTTTTATTTTTATAAGAATTCAAAGTTTCAAACTCTGTTTTTTCAAATGTTTTATTATCTCCTAATTCATCTATTAAATTATTCACCTTTTTTACTAATAAATGTACGTCATTTTTAAAAAAAAAAATCAAAATGATGCATCATCAAGCTTATTTCAATGCCAGTGTAGCAATTATCGGTAATTATAATACAAAATGCAAAAGTTATTAGGGAGCTGTTGTTCCAATCTTCTTAGATTATTACGTAGTTGTTACCATATGTAACATTTAATATAATATTATTATAAAAACTATTTAGTAGGTTCTGTTTTAAAAGTAATTTTGATTAATTTAAATAATTTTAATAAAATTTAAATAATTTGATCAAATTTATTTTTAAAAAAATTAATATAATAATATTCGTCATTTAGAATTTAAGATTGTATGACGTAGCTATAAGTATGGGAGCTACTTGTATTTATTTTTTAAAGTATTTTATTGTCGTATTACACTTAGGAGATATATTCACTTTGGTTATTTGTTCATGGGGAACGGTATGCACAAAGGCGGTGACCATAACCGGCAGAGAGAAGAATAGGAAGAGCCATCGGTCATTACTTATCATCACTCACAGCTTTGCAGTAAAAGGAAACCATACAGAGCATTCAATAGCTGTGTGACTGCAAATATCAGAGCAGGAGAAGGGCTCATGGTTCTTTGTAAATTTGCCATGGCATTGCCCACTGCAAGGTAGGATGATATGAAGCTTAATGTTATAATATTTCCAAGTTCAGATCACATGAAATTGTAATTTTGGGTGAATTGGCAGTGGTTGGGACTTGGAAGATTCTGTTCTGAAGTTCGTCACAAGACGCCACTCAACCACAGTACGATGTTTTAATTAATTAGGATAGGGGGGATCGGTGGGTGATCACATCACACCAACAAACAGTCTTGTAGTTTATGTTTAGTAGGGTAGAAGGGGTGGGAAAGAATTCTAAGCACAAGGCTCCATAGAAGTGAAGGAACAAACCATAGTGTTGTTATGCACAAGCCTACTTTCTGATGCAGTGGCATTAAGGAGGATCAAAGTCATGTACAAGGCAAAAGGGCTAAAACACTGAACATTCTAGTTGGTGATATACAACCTCCGACACTTTAATTACAAACCAACACTACTGCCCAAAATATGAAAGCTCGGTGGCCTTTCAGCTGCTTAATCAGAGATGGTTACCCAATCCCTTCCTGTGGTTTTGACACTGTCGACGCCACTCGCCTTGTTTAGACCCCCCTTGCTCCTCTTCTGTGCCAATGTCTTCTTCGAGGGTGTCGTCGGGCACCGGAGTTCGGCGTCGTGGTGCTTCTTCATGGTTGACTGAAATTGGGGGTTACTTTCCCGTGGATGTGAGTTTGTGTTGTTACCCCAGTAGGGAGAAGTAGGGTAGAAGTGTTTCCAATCACGGTCGAGATTGGGAGCATTGATGCCGGCGTCCAAGAATCTCGGCCCTCCGGGATACCCAAGCGGGAAGAAGCCCCAAGAACAGTAGTACATGTCGGTGCCGGAGACGATCGACGGTGGGGATATCTCCGAGGCGGAGAAGTCCCGGTGGCAGATGGGGCAGCGGAGGGAGAGGTCGAGGTACTCGCGGGGGTACATGTGTATTCGGCAGCAGCAGGAGCACATGGTCCAGAATGGTTCTCCGGCGGAAGCAAAAGCGGACGGTGAGGGTTTCGAGACGGAGGCGGCAATGCGGATCTCGGAGTCGAAAAGGGACTTCTTTGCGGGATCGGAGAGGATGGAAAAGGCCCTTTGCACGAGACTGAACGCGTCGCGGGCGCCAGGGTTTCGGTTGCGGTCGGAGTGAAGGAGAAGCGCGAGGCGACGGTACCTGAACTTGACTTCGGCGGCGTCGGGAAAGACTCCTTCGCCGGCCGAGGTTAGCGGGAGTTGGAGGACGGCATACCAGTCGATTTGGTTGTTGATGCGTTGCTCCCCGGCGATGAGAACTTCGGCGACGGCGATGACCTGGTCTACGCCGTCGAGTAGGGGATCCGCCTCCATGGCGCACTCCGCGATGCGCTTGCTCCCTACGAGGTCCCGATCGCGGAGGAGCCTCTCCGCAATCTCCAGCCACCGCAATGCCGCCTCCCGCTCCGCGCTGTCGCCCTCGTCCGTGTCCATTTGCTGCCGCAGGGAGCGACGAGATACGGAAGGGTTCTACATTACCCTGCTTCATCGTCACATCCAAGGCTGTGTTTACTTCATCGGAAAAACCGAGACAGAAGGAGAGATTATTCTTACACGTTAGCAGTTTGTTTTTATATTTTTATTTAATTTATCAAATTGAAGGAACAATAAAACTTGAATTAAGAAAGTGTTTATATTTGAAGAACAAGCACAATTTATGCAGCCGATTCCAATTCTACCATTAAAAGGATCAGCCAAGAGAAAGCAAAACCAACAAGTATCTCAGAGCAAAACAGGCTTAAACCAAGAACTGTGCTAAAGCAAGCAAATGTTTAGGCAGCAACGGATGGCTTGGAAGCAGCAGACAGCTTGGATCTCCTCTTGGCCAAGCTCTCGCTTCTCCGTTCGCGCTGTTCCTTAAGCCTGGAAGCAAGGAGTTTTTGGTACTCAGCAGCTTCAGATTTGGCCTTGGCAATTCTCTTCTTCTTCTCTGCGATCCTGGATCGCTTTCTTTGCAATGTTAGGGGAGTGACCAGCCTCTGAATCTTGGGAGCCTTGCTGCGCTTCTTGCCTACAAAATGATAGATCAATATTCAACCATAACCAAATTGCGCTGTATGAGCATCAAAGTAACATCCTTCAAGGCCTGTTTATGAAAGCAGAATGATTTAACAGACTAAAAAACCAGCAAGCTTAAAGAAATTGACACAAAAAGTGGTAGATTTGTCCTCCAGTTCTATACATACTATCCTCAAGCATGCAATGTATCCAAGCCATATATCTAGCGGGAGAGACTGAAGCAGCTAGTTGGTGGGACTTTTTTTAAGACAAAAAGTTTAGTGAATGCTTGTGACTTACCCGATTTGGTTGTAAAGGTGCGACGGTAAGTGTTGACGTACTTGCGGACATCATCATCCTTTGATAGATTGAAAAGTTTCCTAATCTTGGAGGCCCTCTTTGGTCCTCTCATTCGAGGTTTCTCAACGTCAGTCAACCCAGGAAGATCATTTTCTCCTTTTTTAACAATGACCAAATTCAAAACTGAGAGATCAGGGCTAACGATGCACCCACGAACAGACTTCCTCCTGCGCTCTCCATTACGTCTACCATAGCCCCGGAAGCAAGGTGTCCCTGTAACAGAAGATCCATAACGTTCATAGCCTCATGGAAAAAAGAATAGTAAATCCACATTATTAGCACACCAACTTCAAGGACAATGTATGATATTCAGGAAAAAAAAAATTCAACCACCAACTCTGATACTAATCTTAAAGAGCAGGTTTTAAAATAGTGATTTATATATAGCGCCATCTAATATACAATTACAATCAAAATTAATAAAAAGGATAAATGTATAAAGTAGCAGGCCAAAGTATAGATGCTCTTACCTCTGTGCAAAAGCAAACGGACACGACCTGTTGTTAAAACTCCCTGCTTCATGGGGAACCCTTGTTTGTCACACCCTCCCATGATTTTAAAAACATAGCCCTTAAACTCCTATTGTGTATGCATGTCGTGGATTCAGTAAAGTTTAACACTATCAAAATACAAAAATGTTTATCACTAATGTCCTATCTTAGTGTCATACCTCACCAAGAGCATCTCCACTGACTTCCTGAGATATTCTCTTATCAAAAAATGCACGGCTGCAATGAACAAGTGGTTCTTATTAGCCATGAGTCAAGCAAAGCTATAGATGATTATAAAGAATACATGTGCTCTCATCTGCATAAAAGAATGGAAATATCCATCACTTGTTATGAGGAACAACAAATCACAAGAATATTAAATATAACATACATCACATTTAGAAACAAGCAGTTCAGAACGAGCTTTCAATATTTAATAACCAACCATATCAATGTAAAACACTTGCCATCTCATTCTTAGAAAATCTTCATAAAAGCAATTGAGAAAGTTTATTACTGACAACAATAACTGATTTGAAGAATTCCATTTTTTAACATAGAAATCTCACATACAATCACAAAACTTATGATCTTGTGTTTGCCATTTATATAAATCGTTAAATTTAGTTTCTTGTGAAGAATAATAAAATATAGATTACGTGATATAGTATTATTATCTGTTATTACTTTAAATGATTATAAATAAGCAAGGGATATAGTATTATTATCTGTTATTACTTTAAATGATTATGCGATATAGTATTATTATCTGTCATAACTTTGAATGCAGAGCTTCCAGTGATCCTTAAGGAGTTTGTAATTGGGAATGCATGCAATAATTGCCAAGTAAAAAAAATCGGTGAATGATCCAATAGCTAAACTCCCTACATTAAACAAATTGACAACTGTACCCTCCAGACAATAAGTCCGCTATTCTTTTCCCAGCGTGAAGAAAAATGGTTGAAATCAATCGAACATGTTCAAAATATTATAAGCTTCCAAATAAGCAAGGGATAGAGGTTGAGACATGTAATGACAATAAACAAAGATGAAGAGAAAGTGATTGAGAATATAAACGGGGGGCTAATATGTGATATTGCATAAATAGAAAAAAAAAAGAAGAGAAGTTTCTTCACCAACGAATAGAACATTCAAACGATCCAGTATCGACCAGCAAGCCCAATACTCACTCCACTGAATAAATATCTCAAGCAACTATATCCTCATCGAATAAAATCTTAAACAATTTAACTCAGAGAACAGCATTGAGAATCTAGAATCAATCGTTCGTAAAATTCAGAAAAGAACTTACAGTTTCTGATCGTCATCGATCTCGAGCTTCTTCTGGCACCCAGTAGTGGGATTCGCGATATTGAACTGCAGCAATTACAAGCAAACAGAAGGTCGAAAAACAAATTATAAAAACATCCTACATATCCAGAAGATGATTATTTCCACAAATTGCACCTACGAACAATGTCAAAACGACAGAAGGACAAAAGCAGGCGAGCAATCGATTTTCTAGTACCGGAATACAAGGTTGGATTACCTTCATCTTAAATCGAAAAGCTCTTTCGCGATGGGGAAGGCAGATCGAGCAGTGCGAGTTAACCGCCGACTTAGGGTTTTCTTATGCCCCTATTAACTATTAAGTGCCCCGTATATAGCGATCAGGATTAGGAAGAGGAGGTTCAGGTAGGCACCGGTCTAGACCATTTTTTTTCCCTCTCCTGAACCGTCTTTTTTTTTTTTCCCAACCCTACCAAAAACATTATTTCATTTATTTTTCTATTTTTATTTGATTGTCGTGATCATTTTGAACTAGGTAAAAATAGGGATGATAATTTTTTTCGTAGATTTAGGGCTCGGTGGGAAAAACCTAAAATGGATGTGAGTTTAGAGAGTATTTTTGAATATGGGTTCAGGATTGGGGATTTTTTCAAATCCCCTCATTTGAATGGGGGAAAGTATGAGGATGTTATCCCTATCCCTGAACCCGCTTTGATATGACACAATGGGGGACAGGGATGAGGACAAGGATGAGAATGTGTATGGGAATTTCCTGATTAGTTTGGTAAATGTTAGATGGGAAGCGGGGATGATTATCCTTTTAGATTTGTGTTGGTGCAATCGACTTCTAGCGTTTCGATGTTTAACAATATACCAATGTCGGGCAATGTTCTAAAAGGCACCGTCTAGGACCACCTAGGTGGTGGGCACGACACCTAGGCGGTCGGCAGTTGCCCATCGCCTCGCATTTTGCCAATGCGACGCTGGTAGGCGGCGTCGTATTAAGTGCCAATTTAGATGAATTTCTGAGAAACAGAAACCTTCTGAATCGATTGACTGATCGATTGGAAATGTCCAATCGATCAACCAATCAATTGGAAGGAGTTTCTTTCGCGACCCATGAGAAAGAGATAGAAGTCTGCCAAATCGATTGGCTGATCGATTGAACACCTCTAATCGATTGGCCAATCGATTCACATGAGTTTCGCGCGAAACAGAGGGCTTCTGAATCGATTCGCCAATTGATTGACCAATCGATCAATCTTCCTATCAATCATTTGCAAGGACAAAATGGGTTTATATTTCGATTTCAAACCATTTTAAAAGTTAGATTTTTGTTTGCTCGCTGCTTGTAGCAACCGCCTCTTCCTTCGCTTCTTCCTCTAGTAGTCCCTTCTTCTTCGAGCAGCCACCGCCTCTTACTCTTT